>CM062079.1:2922406-3009101 GCA_031163375.1 Conogethes punctiferalis | reverse complement strand
TGTTTTGAACATTAATGCAAGCTCGTTTTAGTTTTAAAGCTTTAGGTAAATCTATAAATTTAGATGCTTTTAAAGGATTATATTTATTTATGTTAATTTCTAAGTGTGAATTTCGCTGAAATGACCAACCGCTATCTCTTTCTTGCATTTCGTCAATTTTAGTTGAAATAATATCTATTGCTTTAGAGAAAACTTCGTCAAACACGTAGTTCTTGTGAATGATAAAGTTTTCTGTGGAAAACGATTTTAGCTCAGATTTGATAGAGTCATTAGTTCTAAGAGAAAACTGTGCAAATAACTCGAAGTTAATTTTAACACTACTAAAGGCTAGTTGACGCGCGTGTAACAGTTGCCGCACGCGAGCGCGCATGCAGCGCATGAACTCGGTCGGGGTCTGTACGCCTTCATCCCTGTTATGCAATCGATATGTAGCTATTCGACTACGAAATGCACTACTTATTTTATCTATACCATCTGCTACTTCTATTGCTGAGTTATTTTTGTGTATGTTACTTTTAAGATGAGCCGAGAAAGTATTACTTTTGACGGATATATCGCACACAGTGCAATATATCGTTCGTTTCGACATTTTTATTTATTACCTACCTAACTAAGACTAAAATTTAGCGTGAATGAAATTAAATAGTCTGGGTGAACTAAGACATACGAAATAATTCACTATTTTAGTTTATTAATGTAATTACTAAACTATATACAATTATCGCGGATTATATTTTTTACTGGCGAAAAATGTGCCCTCCTCTTCAAAGTCCTGTCGTGCTCGCTTGACGAACTGGTGCAATAGGCCCAGCTTCTCGGCGTCTGAATCCGTCTGGTACTTAAGCGATAAAATCGCTTTCTCCCAACGATCCTTCGGCTCCACAGCTCGTATCTCGCTGGTGTTGTAGACACGCAGCTCGATGAAGAGGTCTCCAGGCAGAGAGGCGGTGCGGCGCAAGGCTCCGTCGGCCACGCGGCGCGTCAGCACGGACTGCAGGCGGGGGGGCGCGGTGCGCGCGCGGCTGCTCTCGATCTCCGCCTCGTCGTCCCAACCCAGTTTCCACCCGGCGCTTTGAGCTCGTTTCTCTCCACTCGTGCGGTCTACTGACTTGCGTTTCGTAGAGGAGGATTTTTTCACCGTTGTTTTAACCCTGAAAAACCAACGTAAGAATAAGCATTCGATTTATAAACAGAAACATAAGTACTGCGACTACAAACGGCTCAGAAAAAAATATTACTATGTACCTACATATGGGCATATGAAACGTCTATCAGAGTAAAATGTAAAACGACTCAGTCATTAATTACTTAATACAAGTCTAAATAATAAAAAAATAAAACGTAATTGTCTTTCAGGTACCCAACGTAAAGTAAATATCGCGATATAAAAGTGTATTAATAAACTTACGGTTTTTTAACTGTATCGTCTTCAGACTCGTATACTGAATTCTTTGCTGCTTTTCGATTGTGTCTTTGGGTTAACCTGGCAATGAAAAAGATAAAATTAGTTTAAAACGATAACAACATACTCACAGTTTCAAAGAAATTATTGTAACATTACATAATTATAGTAAGTACATTAAATCGCACCTTTTAGTAATTTGTTCCTCATCAGAGTCTTCGAACTTGCTCCCGCAACGCTTGGCAGCTACGTTTGTCTTGCAATATTCAATGTCCGACCTGTAAAATAATAAGTTAATAGACAAACATTGTTATTACTCACAACATGTATTTAACATTATAATTTTCTATGTTAATTTCTTCACATGAGTGTCTTACGAGGAAACTGACATTTCCGCTTCTCAGGTTGTGGTAGGGCTAGCGAACACTGTATATACTTAACGAAACACCCGTGACTTCGATCGCGTCAACTGATAAGTGATTGATTTCATTTCTTGCCCATGACCGCAGCGACTTGGGCTTCTGTTTCACTTTCCATCAGTTGACGGGAGACACTGCTGTAAACAAGCGAGATTAAAGATAACTTACGAACATTATGACTGCAGAGAATCCTCGAGGTTACGAAGCTGAAGAATATCTTGGAAATTGACGAGCACTGACTGCAGCGAGTCTTCGAGGTGACGAAGCTGGAGAATATCTTGAAGGTTGATGAGCACTGACTGCAGCGAGTCCTCGAGGTTACGAAGCTGAAGAATATCTTGAAGGTTGATGAGCACTGTGTGGCACTACTGTAGTAATAATGCTTTAGCGGTTGGGAGCCCCTAATTTATCCGAAAATAGTGCAAGATCAGTAAATGAGGTAGTCAACAGTTTTAATTTCTTATTGTTTTCGTAAACGGGTAAACTAGTTATAGTTGACCGTTTTGCGTTAGCAAAAATACGAAAGTAACCGTTGACGAAAATGTTTACGAACACTGCCTAAATATTTTTCAACAATCAGCATTTACGAAAATGTGCCAAATTAAAATTGCGAAATGCAAATTTCAATGTTCATTAAATTTACCTTAGATTTCCTGACAAATAGCTGTACAGTCAACGTAAAAATCATGTTATGAAATTAATTTCACTCCATGGAAAGATATTTTTCTTGCTTCATACGTTACAATATTCCATAAAAGGCAGCTGTGTTGATAATTATGATTAATCAAATTTAAACTACAGCGATAGATCTCCAAAGGGAGTAGCCAAGGAGATATTAAAGTTTACAAATTTAAATGCAAACACAAGCATACTCTTTTGTTCCTCATTCACGATCATACTCCTACGGGACGATAGTTCAACTCGATCAATGAGATGTTTTATCATCAGTCACACGAACAACGGCTTAACGTGATTTAGATTAAAATGTACATACCTAAACGTAAATAACAATGTTAATAGGCATACAACGAAAACATATATGAGAAAAATCTGATGAATTGAGAACCTCCTCCTTTTTTGAAGTCGGTTAAAAGCATATAATATCAACATTATTATAGTATAATTTTGCTACTGTCTGTACCTGCAAGTTCGAATGTTGAAACTGTAGCATCAGCAGTAACAACGTGCTCGTAAACATGTGCCTACATTACAATTATAATAATATATTAGGGTTCCTTGTCTTAATATTTATTGTTTAAGAGTTAGATACATACTAAAACACATTATAAAAAACTTGTTAATTAATTAAGTAACCGTTAATAGAATAGCTAAATGTATGACGGGTAATGCAAAAATATTTTTTTGGTAAAATTAGCCTTCAGTATTATTATTATTAGTGGCATAGGACTTAAAAATTAACACGCTGTCTTAGGATACATCCTTTTTTTAAGTCATCTATACCAACTAGATACTATTCAATTCATGAAAATCACTTTTTACTTTGAGACTAAATATCATAAAGCGTTTTGAATGTTTTTTGATTTTTTGACTTGAATGTTTTTTGAGATTTGAAAAAACCTATTCGTTATCGAGATACAAACGCAATAATATGTATAATGAGTTTGGATAGTAACTCTGTAGATTGATGATGTATTGATTTTAATTTGTTTACATATACGGAACCTTCGTTGTAAAATCTGTACTGTCATTACTAGAATCATTTTGCTGACTTGCTCAAATTCACTGTATGGCGCGATTCGTTCATTCGAGTCATTGTTACAGTGTACGCCATAGCCTCTGGACTGTCAAGCGAAGGTTTTATTTTAGGTGCAACTTGAGACACAATTGCGATAAGCAGCATGTAATGGTCACTTTTCTAGACAAAGTACAGAATGGTTGGTTGGTACGACCAATCGGGCTGGAACAGATACGAAGTTCTAGGTGCCACAATCAATCTAGAAACGTAAAGAAAATATCAAAGCGCGCTCAGTAATCCGAAAGTGTTCAAGCATTAGCACGACCAATCTGGCTAAAATTCAACCTTAACGCTGGCATAAAGAGGTTTGGTGTAAGGATGCGTAGTGAATGTTTCGGTGTACGCCACTACCTATGCATTGTTCAGTGAATGTTTCGTTTTGGGTGCTTATATCTTGAAAACTATCAAGCGAAAACTTCTCTAGACGGAATGTGGTACGACCAAACGGGCTAGAACCGATACAAAGTTCTAGGTGCCATAAACTATCTGAAATCGCTGCGGGCTCAGTAAACCTGATAGTTTTCAAGTATTAGCACGATCAATCGGACTAAAATGAAACATTGAGCAAACGGCCACTGCATTAAGGGTTTTGGTGTACCAAGGTATTGGTAATGTTTTATTATATGTATATCGTGTTGCCTGCTGTCTTGCTAAACAAACATTTTAGGTAAGTACGAGTATAAATCGACACAGATAGCTTTGGTACACAAGTTATTACGCAACGTTTAGGAATTTCCGGTTAGGTACAGACCTGTGAATTACAAAAATCACAGTTCTTGTTGACAATAGTTTGTGAAACTGATTTGGGATTCTACTTCAATTTGTTATAATTGGTCGTTCTAATTCACTTTCGCGGAATGAGCGAACGAAGTAAGCGAATGAGCAGAAAGTGAATTAGAACGAACAATTATAACCTACTAAGGTGTGATCTTTGGCGTAGGACAGCTAGAAAACAGTTGCAAGGGAAAAATCAACATTACTTGTAAGTCATTGCACAATGACTATACATTTCAAACAGAAGTACTAATCATTAACAATCTTATAAAGAATCTGCCGAACAAATCATTTACAAACCCATCTTGGAAACATATTCAGAACATTAATTTAGCCGATCCAAAATTTTACAAGAGTCGCCCAGTGGATATTCTTTTGGGCGCCGATATTTACACTAACATCGCTTTAGGCGGACTGATCAAAGGAGACGATTTAACAGTGCCAATGGCACAACAAACTCAATTGGGGTGGCTTCTGTGTGGAAGCACCCGAACATTTCAATGTAACGTAGTGGTTAACAACATTGAAGACATTCAACAGTTTTGGGAGAGGGAAGAAATAACAGAAGAGGGAGAAGAACATATGTCTTCGGAAGATGTTTATTGTATGGACTATTATCAAAAGACAACAACACGTAACGAACAGGGCAGATATGTAGTACGCCTACCTATGAAACAGAATTTCGAGGAACAGATTGGAGCATCAAGACCTAAAGCTCTGGCGCAATTTCGTAACTTAGAACGAAAATTCAACAAACAGAAAACATTGGCCGCAGGCTATAAAGAATTAGATCACATGATGCGGGAAAACAGAAACAGCAAGCAACGAAACAGGAAAGGACGGAAGAAAGGACGAATAGTTGAAACAGAAGAAACAGATTTGAGAAACAGAAGAAAATAAGGTAGTAACGTAACGAATGTAGCTTTATAACAATAGTACTTACTGGCTATCATGAACATTTTTGTACCGGGACAATGTTTCCAAGTGTCGATTTTAAATGAGAAACAGGAATTGTACTTCGCTAGAATGGCGAATATGCTACTCATCAGGGATGAGTGGAAAACAAATTGCCTATTATGACATGAGTCCATATTGGAAAGAAAAGAAACATCGGCATATAAAAAATATTATAAACATTTAGATAGTATTTGCCATATCGTGAATCATTGAACACATTGCAAGATTCTCATGTTACAATTAAGTCTCAAGTACAATGAACTGGATAACAACAATCGAGTATTGCTGAATCAACATGTGAACGCGAGCGCGCGCACGCGCCGCTATGTCGGCGGCCTCTTCAATGGTGTCGGATACATATCGCCGGTGAACTATTCGGAGTACTTGACACTCGATTCGCAGAACAGTATCCAGGTCAAAACAGGTGGACAAGTTTGACCCAAATAAACTATTACCGATACTTTTGTTGTGACCGGTGTCAGTTGCGAGCAATAATTATGTAACGATCAAGTTACCGCACATCAGCTGTCCGGCACTAACATTATTAATATGAAAAACAGCTGTTTAGTAAAACAGAAAACTTTAACTTTACAGTCTTTACCCACAACAAACAGCAGGAAAATAGAGTTGATCTCTCAGACAATCTTATTATCCAAGATATCGCTCCCATCAACAACACTAGAAATATGAATATTGAAAACATTATATTAATATGTAGACGAGTTGGCTACTGTAGGCGACAACAGCAAGCGGCGACAGAGGTGCTGCGAGCGGCGACTCCCGCGGCAGCTGCAGCAGCGTGGACGTGGCGGGCCCGCGCCAGGTCCCCAGCCGGTCCCCGCGCAAGTGTAAAGTGTAGTGCGAAAGTGAACATGTGTTGTGAACAAGTGTTGCAAAAAATCGCCTACAGTGATAGTTTGTGAACATTAGCTTAAGTATTTTTAATTAATTTATTGTCACGTCTTTTGTTGCCGCATCTCATCTCTGCCCCCTGGCAAGATGTTCGGTGTAACGCAACCGAACACGTGACATCTAACTAGGGCGCTACCGATTGCGATCGCTTACAATTTTACCAACTTAGTGCAAATCACGGATCGATCGCGACCGGGTGCGCTCACAACATTTTAACAGTAGTTTTAGTTTAACATGTGAACATTCAGATTATACAACATTAACATTAACATTACCACCGCCTTTCAATCCAAATACTAGTTAACCCGCGCCCCTTCATGGTCCTTCGAGCCGGATCTAGTATAAGTTTTAGTGACTGCCAAGTGAAGTGTGAACTAGCTAACATTGGTAAAGGATTGCAGTGTTTGGATTAACAACAACAGGGCTGCGCTATTGGTAGCGCGCCGCAGGAAGCAGACGTCGACAACATCTGTAAGATCTTTCCTTTTTTATACCTAACATTAAACAAGCAACATGGTGACGTTGGAATCTCAATACCAAGTCGCCCGGGAGATAGAGAAGGAGTACCAGAATTATAAAAAGGATGGAGCTGACAGGAAGAACAGTGTGGAGTACTTTAAGAGGCGGTGGAGCAAGCTAGAGGAATGGTGGAATGAATTTCAGTTCAACCACGATCAATTATTGGAAAACATTAGTAGATCAGATTCGTATTTCACAAATCAACATTATGAGAGAACTAAGGAGATTTATACGTTATATAAGAATCAAATAAACAGCGATTATCAGCGATTATTTCCAACAACATCGGGTGAAGAAGAGAGACAGGTATCTGCCAGAACAGGGCAAGAGGAGGACGAGCGAAGCGACAAATCTAAATTAAGGAAACCAACAGACGATGGAAAGGAGCAACAGAAAAGTAAAGTAGAACATGGATCTTTCAGTAAGCTTGACGAAACATTACGTAGACAGTGGGCGAACTTTAAAGCTTTTGCGAGAACAGTAGCTAACATTAACATAGAAACTATAACAGACAAATGGGAGTTTGAGGACGCACTAAAGTCCATAGAAACAAGGTGGGCAGCTATAGACAGGCTGCACTGGGAGATCGACATTGAGTTAGATGGTAAAGACTTAGAGTACGAAACTAAGTTCACTAAGTACGAGACTCAATATAACATGCTGAAGAAACAGCTTAACAAGAAGATGTGGTCAGTGTCACACCGGGAGAAATCAACCCCGAAATTAGATATTCCTGTTTTCACGGGAAATTATACCCAATGGGTTTCGTTTAAGGACTTATTTAACGAAGCCATTCACGAAAACTCAACATTATCTCCTGCTCAAAAGATGCAGTATCTTAAGAGTAACGTGAAGGGAGAAGCAGAAAAATTGATTCAACATTTAACAATATCATCAGAAAATTATTTAACATGCTGGGAGATTTTGAATCATCGTTATAACAACGAAAGACTTATTTTTACGTCACTTCTCAATAATTTATTCGGCCTCCCAACAATGCAACAGTCATCCTTATCTCAGATCAAGAAAATGCATGACATAACTATTGAAACGTTACACGCCGTCAAAAATCTGGGTGTGGATATAACAACATGGGATCCATTGATTGTTCATATTTTATGTCAAAAGTTAGACGCAGAAACATATGCCAGTTACATGGAATCGGTAAAAAGCCCTCGAGCTTTACCGAATTTACAAGAGTTATTAGATCATCTGGAGAGTAAATTTACTATTTTGGAAACATCATCTCGCCGTAAACAAGAAATACAGCAGCAAAAACCCAATTTTCTACAAGTTAGACCTCAACCTTCATCATCATTTAACCCGAAAAAACAACATTTCAACTATCGACCCCAAAATGGACAAGTGCAAATCACGGATCGATCGCGACCGGGTGCGCTCACAACATTTTAACAGTAGTTTTAGTTTAACATTGTGAACATTTAAATACAACATTAACATTAACATTACCACCGCCTTTCAATCCAAATACTAGTTAAACCCGCGCCCCTGCATGTGCAGGTTACGGATTTGTGAAATACGAATCTGATCTACTAATGTTTTCCAATAATTGATCGTGGTTGAACTGAAATTCATTCCACCATTCCTCTAGCTTGCTCCACCGCCTCTTAAAGTACTCCACACTGTTCTTCCTGTCAGCTCCATCCTTTTTATAATTCTGGTACTCCTTCTCTATCTCCCGGGCGACTTGGTATTGAGATTCCAACGTCACCATGTTGCTTGTTTAATGTTAGGTATAAAAAAGGAAAGATCTTACAGATGTTGTCGACGTCTGCTTCCTGCGGCGCGCTACCAATAGCGCAGCCCTGTTGTTGTTAATCCAAACACTGCAATCCTTTACCAATGTTAGCTAGTTCACACTTCACTTGGCAGTCACTAAAACTTATACTAGATCCGGCTCGAAGGACCATGAAGGGGCGCGGGTTAACTAGTATTTGGATTGAAAGGCGGTGGTAATGTTAATGTTAATGTTGTATAATCTGAATGTTCACATGTTAAACTAAAACTACTGTTAAAATGTTGTGAGCGCACCCGGTCGCGATCGATCCGTGATTTGCACTAAGTTGGTAAAATTGTAAGCGATCGCAATCGGTAGCGCCCTAGTTAGATGTCACGTGTTCGGTTGCGTTACACCGAACAATAATTGAATTGTTATACACTGTTTTGTTGTGTAGGGGAAACAGGTTAGGGAGAAATGTAGAAGAAATAGACAGATACATACATAGATAAACAATAAATCATATTTAAGATAGGAACCAGAATGACTGGGTTCCTAGTTAAACGAGTTTATTTATCTTTCCATTTTTGATGGATGAGTGTCCTTCTTCTTATGCTGGACACCACACATTGGAGGTATTTGCACCGACGTAACGTTTTGCGTCCAATGCACCAATGTGTGTATCGGTACTATGACACAATGAAGATATTGAGCGCCTTAGTATTGGGCATTGGACGCAAAGTTGAATCCAATGTGTGGCCCCGGCATTAGGCCTCAATATTATCTACTCATAATTAAAATTGCATTGTCAATATAAAAACCCGTTTTCAAAAAGAAGTAATTACTTTGGTATAAAAATACTTGTTTTATATCTCACTACAATACCTACCCCCAATTTTTAACAATTCGGCTCCATTGCCCACTTTGAGAAAGACTGCCCAAGACAGTGCAGGTACTTATAAAAAAGTTAATAGAAATTACATAGAAAAAGTCGCGCAAATTGTGTTCTGATAACATTATAATGCCTTTTGTCGTAAATCTTTTGGGCAATAAAGAATAACTATTCCTAGATTTCAGCTTATACTGTGAAATGTAATATCTCAGGAGTCTTCTGTATCCATACTTTATACTAATACTAGCTGTGCCGGCGACGTCGCACGCGTGGATATCGGATTTCAAAAATAGCGGACATCCATCAAATGGTAGGTACCTAAATTTTAAGTTAGACCTCTAGCAATACAATGGTGAAAACCTTATTTGATTCCATGCAGTAGTTTTTGCGTGATGCGTGATCAAACCTGCAGATAAAAATTTCTCCCGTTTTCCTAACGCTTCCCGTCACTGCTCTGCTCCTGTTGATTGTAGCGTCATGAATATTATAGCGTGAAGTATATTATAACCTGCCCAAGAGTATGAAGAATAATCGTACCAAGTTTCGTCAAAATCCGTCCAGTAGTTTTTTTAATGTAGCGAACATACAGACAGACAGACAAAAATTTTACTGATTGCATTTTTGGCATCAGTATCGATGACTAATCACCCCCTGATAGTTATTTTGAAAAAATATTTAATGTATATTTTTTTTACCATTCAAATCACCTTTTATATTTTTTCTACCACGCAAAGCCAATTAAACTAACTAAATATGTTATACAAACTATAAACATAAATTATAGTTTTATTAATCAAATTCTTTAATTATGGAGCATAATTAGTTTTTGGTAATTTTCAGCACTTTTAGTTAACTTTTTTTAGCTACATATTTGTAACACTGAAGCAAAGTCAGGGCGGGCTGCTAGTCAACAACAAAATAAACAGTAACACTTTGTGATCAATTACGATGACAACTGATGATAGTCATAAGCCTCTCGACTGTTGCCATGGTGACGAGGCTTCCTCTTTATAATAAGCGGATTATGTGGCGAGGCTAACAAACACATAGACGTTAGACGTCCTTGAACAAACATAAGTCATGCCTTTGAGCAAAGATCTTCATAAAAGCCTGTAAAAAATAAAATAAATTGTCGTGGTAATAGACAGAAAGACATATAATAAGTATAAAATAGATATTTTTGATTGCACAAAAAATAAAACATTTAGGTACAGGAAAAAAGTCAACAGTCCAATAAGTCTGTTGACTTTTTTCTTATTGTAGTACAATGTGGGCGGACTTAACGCTGATAGCGATCTCTTCTAGATAACCTTCAGATAGAGGACTTAATATGCAGAAGAGAGGGTATGGTAGTGCAGAACTGATTACAATCATTATGATAAATAATATTTCAAATAATAAGAGTGTTTCAAAATGAAATACTCAATAGATGGCGTTATGTAGCCCGCGGTTCAGCTGTCACGCGATTGGTCAAGCGCTATGTAAATTTCAGTGGCGTGTCAAAATTAACCAATCACGCAACAGTTGGATCTGATGGGTACCTATAATTATGGTGGCATCTGGTGGATATTATTTTTCAAAAACCTTTATTCAAGGTGATATCTCAATGTCAGCCATTTAATTTCTACAATTTAGCAAATTTTTATCGAAAAAAACTGTTTGAAAACAAGTATATATGACCATATTTAATTATACCGAGGTTCAGCATTTGAAATTAACTGGTAGCCAATCAAACCCTCTCTGTGATGTGGTGTAAATATAAATATCGATTGGCTAAATGAGGGGTCAACGTATGGGCAGGAACAAACATGTTGAAAGCGTTTGAATGTGGGATAAATGACCCGACGCTAGCTCGTCTAAAGTCTGTGTACTATTTGTGTACCAGAGTCACGGATTAAGCCTTCGACTGTCATGACACCAGATCATCATCAGCTTATTGCAGTCTACTGCTGGCCATAGGCCTCTCAAGTTATTCGCCTCTTTGGGCAAACATTTGGAGGTTTTACCTATAAACGCCACGCTGAGCAGGCGGGTTGGCGATCGCAGGGCGTAGCTCCTCGCTTCGATGTCGCCAGTCATCGGCTTGTGGTATTTAACTACACCTTCAATGAGTCGGTTGAAGTTTTAAATATTTCCACCTATATATCAAACTTCCTACAAAAAGCAATTGTCCTTGGGCCCATAGTACACGGCGTATTTTAAACGCGCCGACGACGCGCAGATGACGCGCGTATACGCGCTTCAAACGCAATTCGAACGCAACCTAATAACCTAAGCACACGGGGCGATCGTGAAACGCGCCTCTATTGCGCTTATACGCGCTGTATCTGCGCGCATAAGCGCAGTAGATGCGCGTAGCTTTTGCGTTTTGATCAGAGACTCCTCTTCTTCAGTTGCACAATGGCCTCGGTTGAGACAACACTGCTTACGTTGGCTTTAGTACTTCTTTTAAAAAAAAATGTAAAAGAAAGCGAATCTATCTATCTATCTGCTCCTCTGTACGCGCGTTTGTATCGCTTCGAACGCGAGTGTACGCGCTTCATGTGCGCGCTTATTTCATCAATGTAAACGCAACAAGCAGCGTCCACGGCGCCGAAGACGTGCGTTCCTGAAACGCGCGTCGTCGGCGCGTTTAAAATACGCCGTGTACTATGGGCCTTAATGCCACACATTGGAATCAACTTTGCGTCCAATCACTGTCCAATGCCCAATACTAACGCGCTCAATGTCTTCATTGTGTCAAAGTACCGATACACACATTGGCGCATTGGGCGCAAAACGTTACGTTGGTGCAAATATCTCCAATGTGTGGCCGCGACTTTACACAATACTGCGTCACTAGAAATCCTCTCTACAGACACTACCGCTGATATGCTTGGTTAAGGCCCGCATAGCAGGAAGTTCATCATCAGCCAGCAAACGTCCACTGCTGGACATAGGCCTCCCCCAATGACAATCATCATTTGGGTACGATTTTCCTTAGTTTCCACGATTGTCAGGAGGGTTGGTGACAGCAGTAGGTTTCATTTGTACCCAGGTAAGCATTACTGTCCGTTTCATGATATTCCCACACAAATGTATATTGTACAACAAAATGTCTACTGTACCTAGTTCTATGTAAATTGTTTGGTGTGCAATAAAGAATATATCTATCTATCTAAATGTTCATGTGACATTATACTCCTTGCGCGGGATCCGAACCCACGACCTTCAGTTCAGAAGGCAGGCACCAAATTAGCCACCGCGCCAATCAGGCGGTAATCCCTGTATGTAGGTCATGTAACATGCTACCAAATGCTCTGCTTTCAGTATCAGATATCTAGGTCACACATTTTGTGACATAGTCAATATTGAATTGAAATAGGGAATGAATCCTTATGGCTGTAAGCTGGATCAAATGCGCAGCCCAAGTTTGCAAGGTTCACACTGAAAATAGCGTTATGCACTGGATTGAAACTTATATCGACTAGACGTAGCCCGTGGCTTCGACCAGCCTGAATGTGGCCAGAAGTAGTCTTATAGGTAAGGAAGCGACTCGTCATCTTTTCGCTCCGAGTCACCCTCACCTGCCCGTGGTGAATTCTGCCGAATAACGGACGAGGCTGTAGCAAAGAGCTGGTGGCGGTACCTATAGCCATCACAATTGAAGGTGTAGCTAGATACCACAGGCCGATGACGGGCAGCAACGTCACAGGAGTGAAAAGCTATGCCCTGCGATCTACCACACTGGGTAGGCGGGTTGGCGATCGCAGGGCGTAGCTTCTCGCTCCGGTGACGCTGCTACCCGTCATCGGTCTGTGGTATTTAGTTACGCCTTCAATTTGTGATGATTATACCGCCACAAGTCGGTTGCCAGCGCCTCGTTTGTTATTCAGCAGGAATCCTGCTGCAGGATGCACCACAGGCAGGTGAGGTTGGCTTAGAGCGAAATGATGATAGGCCGCTCGCTTACATGCCAATGTCTACGATCAATGTATATCAGCTGTTATGTAAACTACACGTATTGCATCGTATGTGCGGTGTGACGTCACCACGGTTCGTAGTACGCGCCGCCCACGCACCACGTGGCTCCTGTTTGTACGCTGAGCAAGCTCTTGTAAATCATAATGGCGCTGGCAGATAAAGGGTTAACAAAAGTACTCCAACATATTGATTAGCTCGATTCCCACTCAGGCAAACTGTTAAGATAGTTTTGCATTGGGTTACCCATTTCATTAGCCAATCTGGTTTTCACTACCTGAAGGTTATCTGGAAGAGATCGCTATAAGCGATAAGACCGTCTAGATTGTACTTTGTGTTGTTTGTAATGTTGACCTGCAATGTCTGTGTTTTTGTGTAGTAAAGAGTTTCTATCTATCTATCAGGCACTTAATCAGGAGGTGTCAGACCTCTCCAGTGTTTGCCAACAGAGCTGACAATGACCTACAAAGGCGGGGTTCGGTTACGAAACGAGCGCCGAGCCGCGCGTGGGCGGTGAGTACTACCGACTGACGTCACGGCTCAGCTGACTGCCATACAACCTGAGAGCTAAGGCTTCAATTTACAATAAAATGAAATAAAATAAAAAAAATCCTATCTGTAAATAACACGAGAAATAAATATTTTATTCATGAATAATAGAAAAATAAAAAATAAAAAAAATATTTCTGCAAATAGATTTACAAGTAAATTCTTTTGCACGTCAAACTTTTTTTTCCCTACTAGCACTTCGACGTGATAAGGATGAGGCCTGATGAGAAGAATCGCTAACAATGGGCATGGTGCCGAAAAAAAAGTAATTAGACCGTCTTTTAGATTGTTAAAGAATAAAAGACACAAATTTTTCATTTATAAATTAAACCAAAAATGACAAAGATATAAATTACGCGTGACCACATTGTGATTTTGGAAGGTTTTTCGGAAATGAGTGACGTCAAAGACTCCTAAATTTTGATGCCTTGTATATTTGTTATTTTTTTAAAAATGAAAAATGGAAAAATACATGTCCAATACGAGTATGGATAATGCTTCCAGGTGTTTACCCAAAGTGGCGAGCAATTGGAGAGTTCTATGCCCAGCAGTGGACTGCGATATGATGATTTATAAGTTGATGCACTAAATCATCTTCAAATACGGCTGAAACACGTTCAGCATTCGAAATTAAAATAAAATATATGTGGGTACGTAAAGTTGTCCGAGGGTACGGCACGAAAATTGAGGATCGGAAAGTTGGTGCCGTCCCGCTATGAATATTACTGAGGCGTGCGATCTGATTGTAAGGGACTCTTTACATTGACGCTCCGTAGCTGAAAAAGTGCGCCTATTAAGAGCTGTCAACTTAGTTTAGTTTATCTTACTTTAGGCAAATTATCTAGAGAGAAGAGAGGTAGTGCATAGCGAATCTTCGCTCGAATTGAGCTGCCCGTCCGGGGAAGAACCTCCACCCTATAGAATACCGCAGCCAAATGACCTCCGGGTCATGTTTCTGTCGGTGAGTATGGTTTCCGGAGCTCGTAGGGGTTGGGGTTGGGCCGGCATGGCGGTGGCAACTGACAGGTAACTGACCAGTTACTTGCCTGTTGTCACAGCGACTTGGGCTTCTCTTTCACTTTCCATCAGGCGTAGGGAAGCCATTATGTCGAGGTACTATAAAAAAAATCGGTTTTCGTACTGGTTACACCGCCACCAGTCGGTTGCCAGCGCCTCGTTTGTTGTTCGGCAGGATGCACCACAAGCAGGTGAGGTTGGCTTGGAGCGAAAAGATGATAGGTCGCTCCCTTACATCCCGAAAATACTACATACTTACTACTGCATAAATACAAATACTTTATCTACAACCAACGTGGCTACACCTTAACGCCCCTACATGTACACATATGTAAGTGGTCGCAATCACCCAGCGCTTGTGGCCCAAGGCGGGCCTACGTGCCCGGGTCCCCTGACCCGTGCGATCCTCCGATGCCGCAGCCCTTTGTGACCGCAAAGACATGTCACTCAGACCTGTCACTCTGGATATATGGATTAATACATAAATGCGATCGAAACAGGTCTTCCTTACAATATCAGATAACATCCCATAATAGTATTGATGGATGTAAGGGAGCGACCTATTATCTTTTCGCTCCAAGCCAACCTCACCTGCCCGTGGTGCATCCTGCCGAATAACAAACGAGGCGCTGCCAACCCACGGGTGGCAGTATAACCATCACGATAGAAGGCGTAGCTAAATACCACTTGCCAATGACGGACAGCAGCGTCACCGGAGCGAAAAGCTACGCCCTGCAGTCGCCTACCCGCCTGACCAGCGTGGCGATTATGGGTGTATCCTCCAGATGTTTGCCCTTAGTGGCAAACCAGTGGAGAGTCCTAAGTAAAGCTTAGCTACTTGCAACGCGATATTGCAAAATTCCCATGGGAACGGGAGTAATTGGGCAAAAGCTTGTTACCTACTTATAAGTCACGGACAATTTATTTTGTAATACATACTTATTAGCTTCTTTTAATTATCGTTAAAAAGACCACGAAGTCCGAGAAATGTAAATGATATTTCTCTAAAATCTTATTATCGAACTGAAGCCAAGCCGATAACGAAATGGTATTTTCGACTTTCTGAGTAGCGTCGGTAAATCGATTTGATTGGGCCCTGGATCTGATAAATTGTTTTGATAAAACTGTTCGAAGGTCGTGGATGTAATGGACAATCATTATTGTAGTCGTGGATGGATAGATATAGCCTTTTTTGTAGAGGGGAATGCATTATACAATGTGAGGTGTGATGTAGGTGAGGGAGCGGTCGATCATCTTTACGCTCCAGGCCAACCTCACCTGCCCGTGGTGCGTCCCGCCGTATGACAAACGAGGTGCTGCCAACGACTTGTGGCAGTATAACCATCACAATTGAAGGCTTAGCTATATACTAAAGTCCGACGACGGGCAGCAGCGTCACCGAAGTGAGAAGCTACGCCCTGCGATCGCCACCCCGCCTGCCCAGCGTGGCGATTATGGGTATATCCTCCAGATGTTTGCCCTAAGTTGCAAACAACTGGAGAGGCCTATGTACAGCTGTGGACTGTAATAGGCTGATGATGATGATGAGGTGTGCTGTAAGACATCTCCCAGAAAGGCAAGTACTTTGGTATCCTAGCAATCTGGGGTAATTCATGAGCATAATGGGAGGCAATCGAGATGTAAGGAAGCAACCTATCATTTTTTCGCTCCAAGCCATCTTCACCTCGGACAGGCTCGGTGGCTCATTTGGTAGTGACCTCTGCCCTCTGAGCCAAGGGTCGTGGGTTCGATTCCCGCACAGTACCAACATTTGTGTTCATGAACATGTCTGTTTGTATTGGTCTGGGTGTTTTCTATCTATAATATATATTTATTTACAAAAAAAATGTATAAGTAAGTTTATCAGTTGTCTAGTACCCATAGTACAAGCTTCGGCTTAGTTTGGGGCTAGGTGGCGCTGTGTGGCTCAGCGTGGCATGTCTTGGGTTATTATTATTATACCTGCCCGTGGTACGTCCTGCCGATAACAAACATGACTCTGGCAACTAACCGAAGGTGATATAACCATCACGATTGAAGACGTAGCTAAATACCATAGTCGGATAACGAGCAGAAGCGTCACCAGAGCAAGAAGCACCCCTCGATTCCCAGCGCCTCGTTTGTGATTCGGCAGGATGCACCACGGGCAGGTGAGGTTGGCTTGGAGCGAAAATATGATCGGTGGCTCCCTAACATCTACCCCATAGTATAAATGCAGCTTATCCACTCGTTACTACGATTAAATTATAAACGGTTATCCGATAAATCGATTACAGGGCGAGTCGATTCGATCGGAAACGCACCTCGCTGAAAATTGACGAACGTTTTAAAATGGAACGTCATCAAGTAGAACATAGCCGTTCAGTAGGGCTGGCTAACCGCTTTAGGATGAAGAAACTATAAAAAAAATACCCGAGAAATGCTAGGTACCATCTAGCCCCAAACTCAGCCGATGTTTTTACTATGGATACTAGAAAACTGATAAACTAACTTGGATATTTTACTATACATATTAACTATACATAACTATACACACAAATATTTTTACTGTGCTGGGATCAAACCTACGACCCATGGCTCAGAAGGCAGTGGTAGACCAGCCATCGGGCCATTGGTGCAAAACACAGACAGAGAAGTAGGTCAACGACATAGCTCACCTAATTTGTAAGCTAAAGTTACAGTGGGCTGGCCACATCAGCCGCAGAACCGATAACCGTTGGGGTAAACGAGTTCTGGAGTGGAGACCGCGTCTCGGCAAACGTAGTGTAGGACGCCCTCAGGCAAGGTGGAGTGACGATTTGCGCAGGACGGCTGGCAAGTGCTGGATCCGAGAAGCCCAAGATCGATCAAAGTGGCGAACTATTGGAGAGGCCTATGTCCAGCTGTGGACTGCGAAAGGCTGTTGATAATGTATTAAACATAATATAAAAGAAATTTTGCTACGGTTTTAATACGCCGTCCCAGCCGATGCTACGCCGTAGTTGTAAATGCTACGACGTAGCAGCGTTGGTGTTTTATCGTCGTGTGAATTTAAAGTCGCTGCTACAACTTGCAAGTAACCGGTCAGCCACTTCTCAGTTGCCACGGTCATGCCGGACCTTAAGGTGCTTATTTACGCCATGTTTAAACGATGCAATATCAAAGGAAGGATGAAACACATTCAGAGGCAACGAACCGAATTGAATAAAGTGGCAAACATAAGAATTGCCGGCAAATAAAAGATATGTATGTGTTGTTGTCAGATTTAGTCCATCATCATCATCAGCCTATCACAGTCGACTACTGGACATAGGCCTCTCCAATTGTTTGTCACTTTGGTCAAACATCTGGAGGCTTTATGCATAAATCGCCACGCTGGGCAGGCGGGTTGGCGATTGCATAGCATCTCGCTCCGGTGACGCTGCTGCCCGTCATCGGTCTGTGGTATTTAGCTACGCCTTCATTTGTAATGGTTATACCGCCACCAATCGGCTGCCAGCGCCTCGTTTGTTTTTCGGCAGGATGCACCTGGGTCATGTGAGGATAACTTGGAGCGAAAAGATGATAGGTTCGCTCCCTTACATCCCGATTCTTTAGTGCTTGTCATAATAAGTCTGAATCATCATCATCAGCATAGGCTGTAATAGTACAGTCCACTGCTGGACATAGGCCTCTCCAGCTGTTCGCCACTTAAGGCAAACACCTGGAGGATATAATATTTTTCATTTTCCATAACGCGGCAAAGATAAAATAATAAATAAATAATAAATAACCCAAGACATGCCACACGGCGCCACCTAGCCCCAAACTAAGCCGAGGCTTGTACTATGGGTACTAGACAACTGATAAACTTGCTTAGATACATTTTTTTTTTTTGTAAATAAATACATAGAAAACACCCAGACCAATACAAACAGGCATGTTAATGAACACAAATTTTTGTACTGTGTGGGAATCGAACCCACGACCCTTGGCTCAGAGGGCAGAAGTCACTACCAAATGAGCCATCGAGTCAGTCAAGTTCAAGATGAGAATTGCCGAACATTTTGTTCGCGGAGAAATGAACGTGCTGTTTAGTTAGAAATATATAGACCATTAAAGCTACAGCAGCCCTGGCACAGTCCATTAAGATCGGGCCGATTGCGGCGCCCGACAGAGCCGCGACTCTATAACGTCCTATTGTCAACTCTATCATTAATTAATCCTGGCCTACGCTATGACGGCACGTACCTCAATAATAGTTATATTTCCGTTGCATTGCTCACGTTAAATGGCCGGAGATAGGGTCTATGGTATCATTAATCATGGCCATCTCTTTATCATCACCATCAAATAAAATAAAATAGTTTATTTCTGCAAATAGATTCATTAGTAATACTATAGCACGACACACCGTTGGTTTCTTAATAATAAATAAATAAATATTAAATAAATAGACACACTTTTATCCTACAAGAACTTCGACGTGTAGCCTGCTGAGAAGAAGTGCCGCAACAAACTCAACAGTTAGTCTTTTTTTTAAATATATAATATAATAAAATCACTTTAATAAGCTCAAGCGAGCAGACTATCATATCCTTGTGATATTGTCATCTTTATAATCTTGTACTATATTGGACACGTATTTTCCCTTTTTTCAATCAAACAAAAAATAACAAAGATACAAGGCATCAAAATGGACGAGTGGAGGTCTTTGAAGTCACTCAGTGGCGAAAAAACTCCCACACTTTGACGTCACGCGTAATTGTAACTGTAATTTATTACTGTGTGCGGATCAAATCCCTAACCACTGTGTCATAGGCATCGTTCACTACCGCTGAACCAAACTGGTCATCAACAATGTCCGCTCGCAACCCGTTAGTATGATAATGCCCTAATACCCCACAAAGCCTTAGGTCGAATACGTTCAATCCATTAGGAAGTTGGTATCGGGAGTGATCTAAATACTGCTGGGTCCCGGAGTTCGGTCGAATTTCATTAAATACTACGAAAATCTTCTTAATCTTTTTCTTTCAAAGCACTTTTATACGACGTCCTTCCTTCGGTCAGGTTTTTAAAGATAAAACGAAAGTAGTGTAAAGAACGTAGGTATCCACGTGGGGACCTAACCTTTGCTCCAAATAATATGTAATTAAATAAATAACCTAAGACATGCCGTTTCGCAATTTTCGCATCGGGTGACAGTGTGGCTCAAGTGTGACTCGATGAGAATATTTATTCTCATCTAGTAATACTGATTACAAATAGTGTTACTAGATCGGAAAAATAAATCACACCAAGTAACAGTGTGACTCGATGCGAATATTTGGCACCTTTAGATAAAAAAACGAAATAACTCAAATTTTACATTTTGACGGAACAGATGTGAATGATTCAAGAACCCAGTTTATTGATTACTATTTACTTATATTTTTTTTTATAAGAAAAGCTTTCAGGGTGACCTCACTCCACCTGATGGTAAGCGGTCGTGAGGTCCAAAAGTTAGGTCGGCAGGCACAATAGAACAAACCCATTGCGCTTGTCGCCCTCACTCTGAAGGCCCACTGAGATGCCGTTTCACGCCCCGCCTAAAGAACCTAGGATTGTAAGAGGAAGGAAACACATGAGCTGGAAGGGCATTCCATGACTCAATGGCACGGGGCAAGAACGAGGAACTAAACCTCTTGGTGCGTGCCACCATCATCTGGATGGTATGCGGATGACAACGCTGTCCAGCACGTGTTGTTCGGTAGTGGAAAGGAGAGGATAGAACGAGTTGGAATAACTCTTCGGATATTATGGACCGGGTGTCTGCTATGTCTCTGTGGACAGACTATGCTGACGCTACATCAAAATGATCTGAAAAAAACTTAAGTTCAATTTTATTTTATAAGACTATGTTGACGATACAACTGCTTAGAAATAATCAAAGTAACTTCGACTGTATCTAAACTTGTAATTATAGTCTACAAGACGCGCACATACTATTTACTCCATTAGCACTAACAAATTAAGCTAATTTACGAGATTTTCGAGTCTGGAGGCGGTCTTTACCAAACGTTTGTTTAATAAGTAAACTTCAACGACTTGCTAGAATTCTCTCGACGTTTTTAAGTTCCCGAGCTGTGGCGAAACTTGAAATTTTAATTAGATGGAGAGAAAACTGTGTGGTTAAAAAATTTCATGCAAAGAGCTGAAGTCAGACTGTTATGGAAAATGGCGGTGAAATAAGACAATAGAAGCGCCTTGTTGGTCTTAGGGTTTGCACTTATTGAACTTCTAAAATCGCAAAGTAGGCATGTAGGAATATAATAAGGGAGCGACCTATCATCTTTTTTAGGGTTACGTAACCAAATGGCAAAACGGGACCTTATAGATTCGTCATGTCTGTCTGTCAGTCCGTATGTCACAGCCAGTTTTTGGGGTTCCCCATACATAAAACTGAAACTCATTTTTTTTATCAAACCTGTAGCTGTAGAGTATCTATGGATAGGTATTTTAAAATTATGTTATTCTAAACTGAATAGTTTGCGCGAGAGACTCTTTGAAAGTGGTAAAATTATGCTTCGTTTGAGACTAGACGACGCAGTATGCCTCAGCGGGGAATGTATAGGGTTATTTATTAGTCAAAGGCATAATTTTTTTGGAACGATTCGAATAAATTCAATGCAATATAGACAACATATAATACCACAGTCATAACATATCTCACCACCCGACATGTCACCGGTATCGTTAGACACGTATTGTGGACGAAAAAGAATCCTTTGTTGACCAGATGTCAATGCTAGGGTCGGGGAATCGACGGGTGAAAACATTAGCAGACTGTGAAGGAAGGCAGTAAGGTTGGTTAGCTTAGACGTGGCTATCGCGTTAAGATATGGGGTTTAGAACACTACCGATGTCTCTGTATGACATGAGGCGACTAAAAGAGCGTTTGAGGTCGCTTAATGGCCAGGAGACAGAAGAGATAGATTTTAAGAGAGGTAGGGCATAGCGAATCTTCGCTCGAATTGAGCTGCCCGGGGAAGGACCTCCACCCTATAGAATACCGCAGCCAAATGACCTCCGGGTCGTGTTTCTGCTGGTGAGTAGGGTCTCCGGAGCTCGTGGGGGTTAGGGTTGGGCCGGCATGGCAGTGGCAACTGACAGGCTAACCAGTTACTTGCCAGTTGTCACAGCGACTTGGGCTTCTCTTTCGCTTTCCATCAGGCGTAGGGAAGCCATTACGTCGAGCTACTATAAAAAAAAAGATGACGACGCGTGCCTTCGGGCATAGTGGTCAGTGGCGTCATGCACCGCAACGCCCTCCCCAGGTGTGCTGCCCACCTACCGCTGTGGGGGGTTGCGTCTTTTCCCTCCGGGTACACCCCTGTCTGGGGTACGTCTGATTTTGTGGCTAGATAGGAGTGTGCACATGACCTAGGTGTCCCGTACCCAGGGCCCTGGTGTATGCATAAAGGTATTACCGATGAAAAAACAAAAGAAAATCTAGCTATCACCGCTATAGTCTTTTGAATGAAAACAGGTAGTTCTTTTTTTTGGCTGCTGGTGGCAGACGTGCTAGCGGCCTGTCTGATGGTAAATAGTAACCGCCGCCAATGGACATCAGCAATGCCAGGGCCACAGCCATGCCGCCGCCTACCGCGAGGAAATAATATATATAAATATAAATATCAGACAACATCACATACATTGCTCTAATCCCAAAGTAAGTAGCATAAGCACTTGTGTTATGGGTATCAGAACAACGAAGGTACCACAAATAACTACTTAAATCTATATATATAAAAGGAGAAACTGACTGACTGACTGACTGACATATCAACGCACAGCCCAAACGGCTAAACGTAGGCACTTGAAATTTGGAAGGGACGTAGCTTAGGTACCGTAGGGGTGCACTAAGAAAGGAATTCCCGAAATTCCCACGGGAACGGGAATTAGCGGGAAAATCCTTTTGTATGAAAAATCTAAACCGCTTAAGTTAGACGCTTGAAATTTGGCATGCAGGTACCTTAGTAAATATAAAGTTTAGTTATGGCTGTATTTTGAGAAATTCCCACGGGAACGGGAGTTAGCGGGAAAAAACTTTTGTATGTATAAATTTAAACACGCGGACGAAGTCGCGGGCAAAAGCTAGTACAAATATAAATACCCACACACGAAACAAACACAAGTGTTCATCACACGAATGTTTGTCCCGGGTGGGAATCGAACCCACGACCCTTGGTTCAGAAGGCAGGGGTCACTACCAATTGAGCCACCGAGCCAGTCAAAGAACGCGGAAAGAACGCTTAGAAGCCCAAACTCGATTAGAGTTGCGGGTGTCCATGGGCGGTGTCGACTGCTAACCATCAGGCATCACACTTGCTCGTCTGTCGCCTCACGCATAGAAAAAAAATTAGAAGAGCGGTCAGAAAACACCGCGGCTGGATCGTTCCAGAGTTTGCAAGTTCGTGGAAGAAATGATCGCTGAAAGCGAACAGTCCTGGACAAACGTTTAAAGAGGTTTAAAGAGTCGGTGATTTGTATTCCTTACACTAGGCGCGCACTGGTGACTTTTCGTCACCGTGACAGTCGTTTCATCTCTTTTGCACATTTAAAATGAGAAGAAGAGAGATTTCTGTCACGGTAACAAAAATTTACCAGTGCGCGCCTAGCCTTAGTGACAAATAAGGAATTTCACGAGTGTACATATTTTGTTCAAAAACCAATACGGTTAATTACACAAGTTCCGGTAAATTATGAGTCTGTCGCTAAGCGTTATTACACCGCGTAATCGATATGATTTCCGGGATCTCTATTAAGGTCAAACCGGCACATTCGCTTGATCTTTCCCCAAACCTCTGTATCTTTGAGTAAATCATCGCCATTTTGATAAACCAACCCAACTCATTCCATGGGTGCCGTAGGAGACGACTAAAATAATATCTGTTTTTTTTATGGTAGAGGGGGCAAACGGGCCTGAAAGGCACCTGATGGTAAGTGATCACTTCAGCCCATAGACACCGCAACACCAGGGGAGTCACAGGTGCGTTGCCGGCCTTTGAGAAATCTATAAGCTCGCTTGAAGGTCCCTAAATCATATCCCCTCGGAAAAATTGCAGCAGGAAGCTGATTCCAAAGCCCGGTTGCACGAGGCAGAAAATTGCGCGCAAAACGCACCGTGGAAGACCTCCAACTATCAAGATCTGTAAAGGACTAAGAGAAAATAAGCCTCTTCAAAAGACTTGTAAACGGCCCACGGTGTTAGGAAATCAATTTAGTGGCATCCCATCGATTTCTCGATAGATTAAACTACCTACTTTAAAGACCACTGTAAATAAAACTCTCACACCTAGCACCAAATGAGGTGAAATGAACGAAATGAGGTGATCCGGCAGAGAACCAAAGTTACCGACATAGCTCACCGGATCAGTAAGCTGAAGTGCAGTGGGCTGGCCACATCAGCCGCAGAACCGATAACCGCTGGGGTAAACGAGTTCTGAAGTGGAGACCGCGTCTCGGCAAACGTAATGTAGGACGCCATCAGGCCAGGTGGAGTGACGATTTGCGCAGGACGGCTAGTGCTGGATGCGAGAGGCCCGGGACCGATCGAAGCGAGCATTGGGAGTGGCCTATGTCCAGCAGTGGACTAATGTGGGCTGATGATGATGACCTAGCACCACCATTCATAGATTTTGTAGAAAAATAATTTAAATACTCTCCACTACTATAAAATAACATTGTCGACAACCCTTACGAGGTCGAATTGTCAGAAAGTTTTTCGTTTCCACGCTGATAGTGTCCTCGCCACAACTACATACTACTCGTATATATTTTTTACAAATATTGGAAGCTTGTTTGGTCATTCAGAGTCCAGACAGAATAGCTGATATCATTCACAATGAATTTCAAAACAAATATTAATATGTAATAAATAACCCAAGCCATGCCACGCTGGGCTACACATCGCCATCTAGCTCGAAACTCATCCGAAGCTTGTACTATGGATACTAGACAACTGATAAGGACAAAGTTATCGAAATCTCTCTGTGGCGAACTGAGATACCATCGATTTTGTAGAATAAAGGAACAGAGAGAGATATACTTCATCATCAGCCTGCAACGTCCACTGCTAGACATAGGCCTTTACTAACCACGCTTGGCAGGCGGGTTGGTGTCCGCAGTAGCTTTTACCCACACTAACGCTCGTTTTTTGATATTCCCTAAGTCGTCTTCTGACGGTCATGGAAAGAGATGGAGTCCTATTCTAAATCTGGAAAGAGGATAGAACTCTTTTAAAGACCACGTTTTTCGACCATGTTTGAAGAAGGACAATTTTCAATTGTCAATTTTTCCAGAATTTTCCATGTAAAAGTTTTCAGATGTACGAATCTGGTGGTACGTTCTCATAATCCATTCGTGACCCTGACACAGCGTGAAGTAGTCCGTCATTGGTAATCATTGTATTTGACTGGCTCGTACAGTACAAAGAATGGGTTGCATGAACATGTCCGTTTTGTATTGGGCAGGGTGTTTTCTATGTAGAATATGTATTTTTTTTTATTGTAGCTTGACATAATGGCTTCCCTACGCCTGATGGAAAGCGAAAGAGACGCCCAAATCGCTGTGACAACTGGCAAGTAACTGTTTAGTTACGTGTCAGTTGCCACTGCCATGCCGGCCCAACCCTAACCCCCCACGAGGAGGTCATTTGGCTGCGGTATTCTACAGAGTGGAGGTCCTTCCCCGGACGGGCAGCTCAATTCGAGCGAAGATGCGCTATGAATGTATTTATTAACCAAAAAACAAATTTCTAAGTAAATTTATCAGTTGTCTAGCACCCATTTTTTTTTTTTTTTTTTTTTTTTTTTTTTGCCGGGGAAAATGCATTTATGCATTCCCGCTGCTTGGGGGAGCAGCGGGGTATGTGGGACTCATCCCGCCTCGAAGATGGAAGTGAGGCAGGAAATACCCACTAAAAACCCCGGCCCCTTCGTCATGCGCCTTAAAGGTGGTGTCGAGGGTCCTATTAGTATGTACACCAAGACATCACCGACGTGGCCTGGTCATGACAGGCCCCAACTGGCTCCCCCCTTTAGGGGGGAGTCATGGGAGTGGTCCGAAGGGTGAGCCCACTCCCATCCGTCGAAGACGGGGGTCCGTGCAATGCTGGCGGCGGTGCCCCCGCACCACCTACCGGCTGGACCCCGTCAGGCGGCAAGAATTGGCGATAAACTCGCCTAGTCCGGCCACCTCTACGACGACGGAGCGCAGGAGCGGAAGGGTCATCCTCCCGCTCTCGCTCCGCGGCCTCCTTCCGGGACATGACAGTCTCGCAGAAGGAGGACACGGCTACCCACGCTGGGCGGCTCCCCACCATGGCCGAGACGACCGCGGGGAGCGAGACAACGGGCCCTATAGTGCCGGCCAGAACGGCACGCTGCGCGGCCCATGCAGAGCACTCGACCAAAGTGTGATCGGCCGAGTCGCGGTCAGCCCCACACTCGTGACACATCGCGGATTCCTCCCTCCCGATCCTGTGCAGATATTGCCCGAAACAGCCATGTCCGGACAATACCTGCACAAGGCGGAAAGTAAGGAAACCGTGAGGCCGGTCCAGCCAGTCCTCAAAAATCGGCACCACGGCATCCAAAAGGACTCTGCCGTACACTGCGGAGGCGAGGCTCTCCTTCCACAGAAGGACTAAGTCCTCCTGAGCCTCCTGCCTGATTGCGCCCCTCTCGGCGGGCGCAGGGCGCTCCCTGCGCGCCCTCTCCGCTGTCGTCCACTGATACACTCTGGCCAGCACCTGGGCTTCCAGCCCCCAAGGTGGTGTCCCAGCCAGGGCGCAAGATGCGTCAAAGCTGACGGTGCGGTAGGCCCGAGCGACCCTTTGGGCGATTGCCCTCTGGGGCCGCCGCAGGTTCCGCGCGTTCTCCGTCCGGCTAACGACGTCCGCCCATATTGGCGCTCCGTAGAGCGCCATACTCCGAATAATGCCGGCGTACAAACGCCGGCAGCCAGTCTTGGGCCCTCCAATATTCGGGAGAAGCCGGGACAATGCGCCCGCGGCTTTGAGGAGGCGCGATGACAACCCTTTGAAAAGTTGTCTAGCACCCATAGTACAAGCTTCGGCTTAGCTTGGGGCTAGATGGCGCTGTGTCTTAGGTTATTTATTACGATACCTCTAGGAACTTGCGTCCTCCCTGCTTATCCGTCGATCGTATGTCCATCGTTCTTTATTTGAAAACCATGAGCATGTAATAAATATCCACGACAATAGATCGTCGACACGTGACCGCCAACTACAAAAGAAACCCGCCGCTATTGTAAAATAAATAAAATTCAATTTCCATCTCCATTTAGTGAGTGAGGACACATATATGTTAGCTAACACGTAAGTCTTATACGGACGGCTTAAAGTTCAAATTGGCGTGATCTAAGTGAGTGTCTTGTTGTAACAAAGACTACGACAGGGGGATTTATCTTATCCTGAAGGATATTGTGTGGATTCTGTACCGTACCTGTTGGATTGTGACATCTTCTCGCGTTAAGTCGATATAGAGACGGGTATGCGTGCTATTAGATCTTTAGGAAGCGTTTTGACCATTAGATGTTAATCACAATTCTCACAAAAATTAAATAAAAATACTTTATACAAGGAATTGTATAAGGTACGAATGAATCACAGGCATTCTATGATGGAATATCGCGTCGTAGTCGTGTTTGCACTTGTGAGAAATATCGCGTATTAAAGACTTTGAACACTATCAGGAATGCATCTTTTTATAATCGCCAAGCTGGGTAGGCGGGTTGGCGATCGCAAGACGTAGCTCCTCGCTCCTCGTTTGTTATTCGGCAGGATGCACCACAGGCAGGCGAGGTGAGGCTTATATTTGACAAATAGGTATGTTTTAAGTCATCATTTTATTTGACCATTAACCACAAAAGTTTTACTAAAACCATAATTTCTCTCTCATATTCATAGCAAAACTCCTAGTAAAGCGCGAAAACTCCGCGCAATTTGCGGCGCATTTAAATATTTATTGCAGTTTAAAACAAATATTTAGCCCCGGTCCACACCGGGCGGGTTAATCCTGCAGGCGACAGAACAAAACTAGACAAAGTGGTAACGCAGTAAAAACGTTTTTGCAGTAAATCGCCGCTCTTCCACGGTCGAGTTGCTGCAAAAACAATTGAAGTTAGTCGGGACGACAATGCTTTTAAAATTAAAATCTGGTAGCTATGAAAGATTTCAAATCGGGAAGCTATGAAGGATTGGCCCGTGGCTCATTTGGTGTTCTTCCACTTGGGACTAACATTCATGTGATGAACATGTCATGTTTTTAGGGTTCCGTAGCCAAAATGGCAAAAACGGGACCCTTATAGATTCGTCATGTCTGTCTGTTCATCCGTATGTCACAGCCAGTTTATTCCGAAACTATAAGAGTTACATTTTTGAAATTTGGTACGTAGATAGATGTATTATGTTAACCGCATTAATAATTTAAAATAAAATCAGAAAAAAATCTAAAATTTTCGGGGTTACCCATACATAGAACTGAAACTCAAAATTCTTTTTTCATCATACCTATACGTGTGGGATATCTATGGATAGGTATTTTAAAATGATGTTGAGGTTTCTACCATCATTTTTTTCTAAACTGAATAGTTTGCGCGAGAGACTCTTCCAAAGTGGTAAAATGATTATGTAGGTCGCACCCTTACATCCCGAGCTGTTAAGGATATAGAATATTTCTGGTAACCGTCATATTATTTTTAAATCAAATATCAAAAAGATTGTCTTATCCACACCACACTAGACACAGTAGTATGCTCGTACATAACAGTAACCAGTGCAAAGCGCAGTAAAATGTGTTAGCAGTGCATCGTCTCTCGTTGCGACTGGCGAGTTATTGCCACCTCGCACGTGGAGCCCGCACTACACAGTTGCAACGATAGCTCGCTTTGAAACAAAACAAAAGGGAACTAAACCTTACTATGAGAAGTAAAAATGTGTAAGCATTTTTCAGTTCCGGGGAAGAGCACTGTTGCGATTGAATTAAAATTTAATTTAATCGTACTAATATTATTATTAATGGGAAAGTGTGTCTGTCTGTATGTTTGTCTTTCTTTCACGGCAAAACGGAGCGACGGATTGACGTGATTTTTAAGTGGAGATAGTTGAAGGGATGGAGAGTAACATATGCTACTTTGCCCCTACATGCCCCTTAAACCCCCTGCTTTCCTAAAATGGAGGGTGGAAGTTTGTATGGAGCACTCAACTGAATTTAACGCGAGCGAAGCCGTGGGCAAAATCTAGTTCAAAATAAAATACAAAAACATAGGCACTTAAAAAATAATAAGTAGTGTTAGAGAAGAATATAATCAACCACTACTTAAAACACTATTCGCCACGTTCAGGAGTCACCGCACTATCGTTGACAGTTGACGTTTGACGTTACGATGACACTGACAGCTACGACGAGTTTTCGTCGATATATTTGAATTGCATTATTAAATACTTTTCAGATTATAAAACAGTGTATTTCAGTAGGTACTTGCGTAAATCCAGAAAAAAACTTCATTAATTATGGCGACGGGTCCGATGGCTCATTTGTAATAACCTCCTAAACCGAGGGATTCCTAGTACTTTTTCCATCTAAATAACGTCAGACAGTCGCAGGTGATTAGAGTAGCCGTTTATAACTTCCCACGTGCTTACTCTCTGCGTACTCCTGGTACTACTAAAAGTCGCAGGTGACTTAAGTAAAATAGAAAACTCATTCCCTGGGCAGGAGACAACTCCGCTTTTATCAAATTTTTGCGGGGATCAAATCACCTAGGTGATTTGGCACAGGTGCTTGGTAGAAGAAAAGAGACTCCGGTCGACTCCCCATCGGCATTTTAAATTTGTGGTACCTTCGTTGTTCTGATAGCATCAGCTAAATTTGGTTAATAACAGTTAGTTATCAACCAAAATCTGCTTAATATGCAGAAGTGATGATGATGATGTCCGAACGATTGCATGTCATGACCACCATTTAGTGTTTCCTCGGCCTATGCGCTCAAAAATGTCTTATGTAGCCTATCTTCGCTTCGAAACTTCTTGCACAACTACAGCACGCAAGTAAAACATAAGAAGTTACAAGCTATCATGATCACTTCGTCATGACCACGTAGCCAGTTGGTTGCTACCCAGTCGCTGGCGGGTAGGTTTAAAGCGGCGGAAAGCGGCCGTAGCCCGCTCAATTGTCGATACGGATGCGGGACGATTAAAACTTAATCCAACGCCCGCCCCGTCGGTACACGCCAAATGGACGTGCCCTTTACATCGCGCGATTTTCTAGGAAACAATAGATGGACATCAAAAAGACATGTCTTGAAAACAAAACGTCACATACTTAAATGGTACACACAAAATGGGTAAAACAATGTTTATTTTCACTAATAACAGTGTGCATCCTGCCAAATAATAAACGAGGCTCTGACTGGTGACGGTAGGTATGACTATAACAATTGAAGGCGTAGCTAAATGCCATAGGCTGATGAGGGGCAGCAGCGTCACCGGTACGAGAAGCTACGCCCTGCGATCGCCAACCCGCCTGCCCAGCGTGGCGATTATGGGTAAGGCCTCCAGCTGTTTTAGCAAAGTGACGAATAATTGAAGAGGCCTATGTCCAGTAGTGGATTGCGATAGGCTGGTGAGGTAAACAAAAAAAAAATCGATAGTTTCGATAGTATTAATTGATGTATTGACTCATGATTATGTTGTCGTTATTAAAAAAAAATTGTTCCCTTCTCAACACAATGTTCAAAAAGTAATCTAGGTCACTACTCAATTCTAAATAGGTTGCAGCGACAATACAATGTGCTTTCCAAATCCACTGATATTGATATATTTTCGGACAGTATTGGTAAATTTAGATGTTCTGCTCTGAAGTTTCTTAAGCACATAAGCAAAATAATTTCTACTTATATAAAATAAATATATTTTTTAGTATAAAAGCTTTACATTAAATGCCGTAACAGCCTGTAATTGAGTTGACACTTAGTTCGAACTTAATTTAAGCAAAAAATGTAATGTTTCAGTGTAAACTTGTTGGTTGTTCTAAATAAATAAAAAAATGCCTGCAATAGAGCTAAAAACATAGACCTACTTTCAAATTACATTTCTCGAATCGTCAGATGTAAAAGCGCCCTCGTAACTACATTAAATCGGAACTGCCGATGATTCCGCGGCGCTCGGCACTAGCCGTAGATATTTGTCGCTTCAATGCAAAAAGAGATCGTACCATTGCCCCACAATGGGGCAAGTTTCACGTGCGATCGTCGAGGAACTTTTAATTTCATTGCGGACGGATAAAAGGCGACTACTGATTAAACCTTTATTGCTTTTCGTCTTTCATTAGACTTACTCCGAACTTAGGTTTTGTTTTTAAAAGAGGAACAAGGAAAACGGATCTTACAGCCTAATTTCATAAAAAAAACTGTTTAGACCCTTCTTATTCCCTACTTTATGTCGATGCTATCAAAACGTAAAGACGTAGAAGAAGACGTTTATCATAAAGAAATAACTATAAGTGATCAAAAAGAAAAAACTTTTTAAACAGTCCAGAAGTCATTGGACTATTCACAGTCGGGAGCTATGTATTTATCGAGAAGCTTTGTGCTGGTTTAGATTTTGATGTTTTATTTTTTTTTTCATTAATAAATTCGCTCACTATGTATTCAATGTGGCTGTTATGCAATCTAGGAACTTAAGACTTAGTCGTCTTCAGGGTAATACCTACATCAAAAAATTATCAATGACTTAGGCCAGCGAGAATACCAATAGGAATAAATTATGTATTTTCTTTGATATTATCAATAGGTTCATAATGATTTAATACAACTGCGTAACATTCACGTTTCACAGGCGCCCACCGCCAAACAAGTTATTCATACGTATTTTTCGGCTTTAATTTTCTTTCTTCCATTCATTACCACCTGAGCCCACGCCTAAGGGATTATGAGTATTCCTTACACGTGTATTAAATGAAATTTTTCTTATTCGTCTAATATATTAACTGGGACGGCCATGACTGAAGATTTTCCTCGAATATTTCTGGAAGTTATGTCGTATTAATTCTATTATGTATAATGCGTAGATCTTCGATTTAAATCGTGCCTGTCTTCTGCTAACCTTACTTGCTTTGAATATTTTATGTTGCTATATTTGATATTCTTTATTGCGCACCGTACAATTGATTTACATCTAGGTATAACAGATACTGGTTGCACAATTTAGGCGGCGTTATATGCGATCTTTTCCAGACAGCCTTAGGTTAGGGGATAGTTGAATCGCCCGGGGGGCACTCTATTGCTCCCCGGATCCGGGGTAGGGGTATTTGCCCTCCCCGGACCAGGAGTGCCGGCCGCTTATCATCTGCGGCTGGCCCGGGCAGGCAGGGATGTGGCCGTATGCTTCGGCGCTACCCGTGTCCCTGCAACTTGCTGCCCACTGGCGACACAGGGGGGTTTAGTGGGTATGCCCTCCCATTTTGGGAGGTGTGAGTCCCACACACCATGCCGCCTCCCCCCGGAGGCGGCATTAAGGTGCCTAATGCATTCCCATCTAGAAAAAAAAAAAGGGGATAGTTGAATAATAAATAGTGAGGTGAGGCCTACCCACTAAACACCACTGTGTCGCCAGTGGGCAGCAATTTGCAGGGACTCGGGTAGCGCCGAAGCATACCTACGGCCGCCTTGGCCAGCCGCAGATAACAAGATGCCGGCAATCCTGGTCCAGGAATAGAAAATACCTCTCCCCTGATTTCTTGGGAACAATGGAATGCTCCAGCAACCGTTTATACAAATGCATCCACAACTGAAATAATAAAATAGCATCTTATAGCCTCTAATATAAATAAAAAACCGAAGACATGCCACGCTGGGCCACACAGCGCCATCTAGCCCCAAACTAAGCCGAAGCTTGCTACTACACCAAACTACACTACACTAGGTCTGTATACTTAAATAAATAAATAAATAACCCAAGACATGCCACGCTGGGCCACACAGCGCCATCTAGCCCCAAACTAAGCCGAAGCTTGCTACTACACCAAACTACACTACACTAGGTCTGTATACTTAAATAAATAAATAACCCAAGACATGCCACGCTGGGCCACACAGCGCCATCTAGCCCCAAACTAAGCCGAAGCTTGTACTATGGGTACTAGACAACTAATAAACATACTTAGATACATTTTTTTTTGTAAATAAATACATATTATACATAGAAAACACCCAGACCAATACAAACAGATATGTTCATGCACACAAATGTTTGTAATGTGTGGGGATCGAACCCACGACCCTTGGCTCAGAAGGCAGAGGTCACTACCAATTGAGCCACCGAGCCAGTCAACACTACTAAACTACAGGACACTACCAAATGGCCATCGAACCAGCCAATATGCAACAGATTATTAAAAACTTATTATAAAAGTGCCTTTTGAATGGTGAAAGTATTAAGTAGAAGTTTATTAGTGGTGTTAGGAAGCCATTACGGCGACAGGCGGCGACTCGCCTTTGATGGATGCCCTCATTAGAGCGCCGGCTTAAGACCTTCGAGTATAAAGTGGGAAATAATTGCTGGCGGTATGTGAGTGTGACGCTAATGTGTTGGTATTTTTTTTAGGAAAACTAGCGAGTGATTTGCATGTCCTCAGTCATCAATAAGTAAACCAAGACTGTGTAGGGGGCAGCGCAGACGACAGACTCTTTGTGCGATAAAGTCTGCGTCTGAGACATTTAAAAAGAGCGTCTAGGTCTGCCGACAGGATGATCGAAGATGTGCGTCGTGTGTCTGTGACATATTTTTGCGCGTCGTGTGCGTTACTGCATATACCTGCAAAAAAGTGCGTCACGGATAGTCTGTCGTCTGCGCTGCGCCTAGGTGTGACAACACAGCGCCATCTAGTCGAAAAACTAAGCCGAAGCTTGTACTATGGGTACTAGACAACTGATTACAAAACGCTTTTAAAACATCGTTGCATTTTCCACTACACCACTTGGCTGTTCTGTGTAAGTAGTTACGCAACGAATCGAACTCGAACAGATAGAGCGAAGTGAAACTAATAAGCTTGAATGTTGAAACCGGTATTACCCGCCCGGTCAAGAACTTGGTGTTCTGTTTCTTTGCGGCTAAGCCATAAGATCCAGCGGGAATTGGCGAAAGAATATTGAGTAGGTACGTGTACTAATAAAATAAATAACCCAAGACATGCTACGCTGGGCCACAAAGCGCAGTCTGGCCCCAAACTAAGCCGAAGCTTGTACTATGGGTACTAGACAACTGATAAACTTACTAAGATAGTTTTTTTTGTAAATACATATTGTACATAGAAAACACCCAGATAAATAGAAACAGACATGTTAATTCACATAAATGTTTGGAACTGTAATACAACAATGCTCGCCTATCCTAAATTTCGGTCGCAACGGCCAGTCTTCAAGCCAAGTTGGTACGCAGAAAATATTAAAATGCATAAGATTGTGCGTAAATAAATGTGCACTTTCGAATAGGCATCCACAAAATGCTGGCCAGGAAGATACGTCAAGGATCCCTTAAGTTACGACTGTAAGTAAGACTGTACTCGCTTTATGAGGAACTTCTTGCCTCGCGCCTCGGTTTTGTGGAACCTACTTACTTCCTGCGACAGTCTTTCTGAACAGCTACGACTTGGGAACTTTCAAGAAACGAGCGTATTCATATTTAAAAGGTCGGCAGCGACCCCAAAACTCTATTTGAGTTGTGGGTCCACTTCCCTTCACTGCTCTGTTCACTATTGATTGTAGCGTGATTAAAAGTAGTAGCTAGGAGTATGAAGAATAATTGTACCAAGTTTCGATAAAATCCGTCGGGTAGTTTTTGTTTCTATAACGAGCATACAGACAGACAAAATTTTACTGATTGCATTTTTGGCATCAGTATCGATCACTACTCATCCCCTGATAATTATTTTGGAAATATATTTAATGTACAGAATTGACCTCACTACAGATATATTGTAAGTAAGTATAGATAAATAGACAAAGAAAGATGAACACAGAAGACAGTTAATTGATTAGATCGGACAGGGTATCCACAGCATTTAATCCGTTGCTCTCTCTTGTGACTCAGACCGCCCCTGGCAGACAATTTATAACGGTTTCCCGTTACTACCCTTGAGGCTGACATTGAGAAGTCCTCGACCGGAGCATCCTTGTGGGGCGTCCGACTACATCCAATATGCATGCACGTTGTAACTGCACGTGGCTTTGCATATGAACTTTAGTGTTTCTTAACAGTCCATTGGGATGTAAGGGAGCGGCCTATCTTTTCGCTCCAAGTCACCCTCATCTGCCCGTTGTGCGTCCTACCGAATAACAAATGAAGCTCTGGCAAACATTGACGCTGAAAGTGTAAACCCGTCTTCTTACTATCCTACATAGTTAGTTAGTTAGATTGCGCCGTATTCCATAACTCGACGTTTATTTTGCATGTGTTGGATGGTTTCAAGTTCTTTGTGTTAAGAACTCTTCTTCTTGCTAGCCCAACTTCTTCAGGAAACCCCCCTTCGACCACCCGCAGACCCTTCAATCTATCCTATATAGCAAATGTACCGTCCATCATCAGCCTTTCGCAGTACAATGCTAGACGTCGCCAATGCAGTCGTTCGCCACTTAGGGAAAACATCTAGAGGATATACCCATATCGCCACGTTGGGCAGGCGGGTTGGCGATCGCTGGGCGTAGCTTCTCTCTCCGGTGACTCTGCTGCCGTCATCGTCGGCCTGTGGTATTAAGCCACGCCTTGACTCACGATGGTTATACCGCCATCAGTCGGCTGCCAGAGCCCCGTTTGTTATTCGGCAGAATATCAGACAAATATCAGACAACATCACATACATTGCTCCGATCCCAAAGTAAGTAGCTTAAGCACTTGTGTTATGGGTGTCAGAACAACGATGGTACCACAAATAAATACCTAAATACAAATATAAACACGCAGACACGGAACAAACACAAGTGTTCATCAAACGAATGTTTGTCCCGGGTGGGAATCGAACCCACGACCCTTGGTTCAGAAGGCAGGGGTCACTACCAATTGAGCCACCGAGCCAGTCAAATGAATAAAGAATGCACCATTGGCAGGAGAGTGTGGCTTGGAGTTATGTGGATGTAGATTTAGTTCTACAAAATACGCAATATTCCGCTAACATAGTTGCAACCGTCAAACTGTTTACGACCGAATTATGTTCAGTCGCCTCTTCTTTGTAAAATGCTATCGCGCGACCCGCCATCTTGACGGACATCTAATTTCCTCCATTTCTAAGGCTATGCCCTCATTAGGCTCACGCTGAGCGGCACGCGGAGAGATGTAAGGGAGCGGCCTATCATCATTGCCCTCCAAGCCAACCTTACCTGCCCGTGGTGCATCCTGCCGAATAACAAACGCGGCGCTGGCAACCGACTGGTGGCGGTGTAACCATCACGATTGAAGGCGTAGCTAAGTACCACAGACCGATAATGTGCAGCAGAGTCACCGGAGCGACAAGCTACGGCCTTTGATTGCCTACGCGCCTACCCAGCGTGGTGATTATAGGTATATCCTCCAAACTAGCTTTTGCCCGCGACTTCGTCCGCGTGTTTAGATTTTTACACACAAAAGTTTTTTCCCAATAACTCCCGTTCCCGTAGGAATTTTGCAATATCGCGTTGCAAGTAAGCTTTACGTTCATTAGGGTACCTGCATGCCATATTTTAATCATCTATCTTACGTGGTTTAGATTTTTTCATACAAAAGTTTTGCCCGCTAACTACCGTTCCCGTGGGAATTTTGCAATATCCTGTTGCAACTAAACTTTTAGTTTACTAAGGTACCTACATGCCAAATTTCAAGCTAGACGCTTGAAACGGTTTAGATTTTCATACAAAAGGATTTTCCAGCTAATTCCCGTTCCCGTGGGAATTCGGGAATGCCTTTCTTAGTGCACCTCTACGGTATCTAAGCTACCTCTCTTCTATATTTCTTTCTAGTACCTACGTTTAGCCGTTTAGGCATATAAATGTCAGTCAGTAAGTCAGTCTATTTTAGGATTAAATTTTACCAGTAAGGCCATTTATTGAGAGAAATCAGTAGTTTTGGGCTGTGAGTTTATTTCTCGGCCTTTCAAGTTTTTTCCTATTGAATCCCGTAAAGGGTTGATTTAGGTAGATATTTGAAGTTTTATCTTTTTCCGAGTGGAATTTATCGAAACGCTTTCTTAGCAATAATACCTACGTCATAGTATAGCTTTATGAATGCAAAGTCTTAGCACGAACTGTTTAAAATTGACAAAATTTCTAACATATTTTCATCCCCTATTTTATCCCCTTGGGGGTAGGAATGATCAAAACCCTTTTTAGCGGATGCCTACCTCATAGTAGCTTTAAACATGCAAAGTCTCAGCCCGATCGGTTTAAACTTGATAAATTTCATGAATACAAACTTACATCCCCTATTTTATCCCCTTGGAAACAGAAATTATCAAAACTCTTTTATAGCGATACCTACGTTATAGTAACTTTATGAATGCAAGTCTCAGCCCGAACGGTTTAAAATTGACAAAGTTTCATACAAACTTTCATCCCTTATTTTATCCCCTTGGGAGTAGAAATGATCAGAACCCTTTTTTATCCCCTTGGAAGTAGAAATGATCAGAACCCTTTTTTAGCGGATGCCTACGTAGTAGCTTTATACATGCAAAGTCATAGCCCAATCGGCTTAAAATCGACAAATTTTTATACAAACTTTCATCCCCTATTTTATCCCCTTGGGGATAGAATTGATCAAAATCCTTTCTTAGCGAGTGCCTACGCCATAACATCTACCTGTATGCCAAATTTCAACCCGATCGGTCCAGTAGTTTGGGCTGTGCGTTGATAGATCACTATGTCAGTCAGTCAGTCAGTCAGTCAGTCAGTCAGTCAGTCACCTTTGAGTTTTATATATTTAGTATATATATATATATAAGTATATATATAGTTATATATATTTAACTCCAAATGTTTGTCCTAAGTGGCGAACAGCTGGAGAGGCTAATGTCCAGCAGTGGATTGCAATCGGCTGATGATAATGAGCGGCTAGCTAGCCTCTGAGCAGCGTATCGCTAAATCAAGTGAGCGGCGAACTGTGGCGTAGGAACTACTTACTTACTTACACTAATGAGCCCTATTTACTCGTAGCATATGTTCATAGGCACGGGTGCATACAAAATCGTTTTGTGGTCTTAGGCTAACTAGCCTTTGAACGGCGTATCGACAGCTAACTTCAATATGGTGAAAATGGGACTGTGGCTAGGACTGTGGTGTCTTCTCAACGTTGCCATAGCGACGGATTTTGTATAGTCATTGTAAATAAATACCCCTTTAATATGAAGACGTAATTTCATTATATTTAGTGAATAAATACATATCAGGGACCGACTAAGAAGTAGACGCTTTCGAACAAAAAAGAGTTTTCCAAATCGGTTCATATTGTGTAACAAACATACAACAAAAAAAAGGATAGGTATTCAGTCGAATTAAAAACCTCTTCCTTATTTTGAAGTCGGTTAAACGCGACTCACGCCACTCACGGCTCACTCTCCTTCGCTCATCTCCTTAAACAAGCCCTAAAGATAGATACTTAACCCACGGAATGGATTATGAAAAAAGTTCCCTTTCAAAAAACAATACGCTTTTCGTTATTGCGTTCGGATTTTATTAATTTCATTAAGTTAAACATTTTTGCTTTTCTACGTCTTCTTTTGAAGATAATTTGTGTACAAATTCTGTTGGTATTTGGAGTGAATACGATTGAGTAATGAGATGTGTTTTCGCTCCAAGCCACCCTCACCTGCCCATGGTGCATCCTGCTGAATAACAAACGAAGCTCTGGCAACCGACCGATAGCGGTATATCATGATTGATAGTTTATCTAAATACCACAGGCCGATGACGGAAAGCATCGTCACTGGAGAGAGGAGCTACGCCCTGCGATACCCAAACGTACCGTAGACACAGGGTTAAATCCACCAGGTGTTTGCCCATAGTAGTGATCAACCGAAGAGGATGATTTTTTTTTTATAGTAGCTCGGCATATTGGCTTCCCTACGCCTAACGGAAAGCGAAAGAGAAGCCCAAGTCGCTGTGACAACTGGCAAGTAACAGGTTTGAATAATGATAAGATCGACCGAAGTCTGAAAGCGATTTTGATCCCTTTATTTTTTTTATATTGGCTCAGCATAGTGGCTTCCCGCCGCCTGATGGAAAACAGAAAAGGACGCCCAAGCCACTCTGATAACGGGCGGGAAACCACGGTTTTCAGTCAGTCATCACAGCCATGCTGGCCTGCAAGATGCTTCTTCACGCTTCGTTTAAAGGATCCCATACTAATGTTATGTTACTGATTGAACTGGTGAACAAATTTTGATTCCTCATTGTCCCAGGCACCACAAAATGTTACCTTGTTTGCAATGTTTTTTTCCAAGAATAATGAAGGTCTTTTTGTTTTTTGTTTGTGAAGGCCCATTTGTATTCCGTGAAACCGGAATGGCGTGAAACCTTTAAAGAACTTGGTTTTCATAAGAATTTATTTGTTTGTTGTTTCTGTAATTTTTATTTAATTCATTCGGTGAAGAGTATCACTGTATCTATCAAAAAACCGCACCATTGCGTAGTTTTAAAGATCTATGCATGCTTATGGATAGACACGAAAAGCGACTTTGTTTTATGTGTAGTGAAGTCAAGCTTTCAGCGGGCTCAAGGTCGTTCTATCCCCGATACATTTCTGTGCTCAAGCACCCAACCCGAGCCCGAGTTCCGTAGATGTAAACGATCTTATCGATTACCTAAGGCGGTCTAGTCGAGTTCCCAAACACTCCACCCAATGGCTCAAACAAATCAAACTTGTGTTTGTGTACATTCGCCAAAGGCTTTCCTCTGATTCCGTAGTTCGGACACTTGTTTACTGAAAAGATTGTTTGATTGACTCTCAAGATGTCACTGGAGAAATTCAGGGCAAATTGTTTCTTGTTTGTGTTGTTGAAGTTGCTAAGCGCTGTAGACTTTGCTGATATCTACTTAAAACGTAAGGCATTGTCCTTTGGAAAGCTTCCAGCTGCGATTTTTCCGAATGGGTACGACTTAGGGACCTTCAAAGAGCGAGCTGATGATACAATATTACTGGCGTCTGACTTCAGCGATCTGCAAAGTTTAGTCCAGCGAGTAGACAGTATAAGTGCAAAGTATGGACTGAACATAAACGTGAAAAAGACTAAAATCATGATAGTCGGCAGGTCAGATCCCACAACCACCGACCTAGTTGTAAGGAATCAGTTAGTCCAACGAGTTCACTCGTACAAATACCTTGGCTGCACTGTGAATGACCAATGCGATCACAGTGTAGAAATTAAATGCCGAATAGAACAGGCTCGTCACGCATTTTCGAAGTTAAGGAACCTCCTCTGCAGCCGATCTTTGGAGATATCTACTAGGGTGCGTTTGGCACGATGTTATGTTTTTTCGGTCCTTCTGTATGGTGCAGAATCTTGGACCCTAACCAACGCTATGAGCAAACGCTTAGAAGCATTTGAAATGTGGGTATACAGAAGGATCCTGAAAATATCATGGACGGATAGAGTGTCTAATGAGAGGGTACTGCAGATGGTTGGAAAGAGGGTAGAGGTTTTGTACACCATTAAGAGGCGGAAACTACTTTACTTTGGCCATGTAATGCGAAATGAGAAGTACAATCTGCTCCAGCTCATAATGCAGGGAAAAATCCAGGGTAAAAGACCACCAGAAAGAAGACGTACCTCATGGCTCAAGAATCTCCGGGCATGGTTCAATCTGAGTACGAGATCCTTGTTCCGTGCCGCTGTGTCAAGGGTCAGAATAGCCCTAATGATAGCCGACCTCCGGTAGGAGATGGCACTCCAAGAAAAAGAAAGAGCGAGCCTTTTGCGACCTTTCTCAAAGGGCCGGCACGCACCTTGGTCTTCCTTGGTGTTGCGGTGTCTATGGGCTGAAGTGATCGCTTACCATCGGGTGACCTTCAAACTCGTTTGCCCCCTCATAAAAATAATGTATTTAATACCCTTGGTATACCTGGTAACTTGGCAAGTTACACACTATGCCCGTTGAGTCTGTCAGACTCAGATTTTCAATTAAATTTTCTTTCCGAGAATGTAAGATTCGACCGCAGGGGTTTGGGCTTCTTTATCTATGTACTTGTATTTATTTCCAAAAAAGAATATCCAAGTAAGTTATTTAATACCCATCGTATAAGCTTCGGCTCAGTTTGGGACTAGATGGCGCTGTGTGGCCTAGCGGGGCATGTCTTGGATTATTCTATCGGTTTCCATGTGGTGAAGGGAAGCTTAGATAGGTACTCCTCGCCACTATGAAAAAAAAAAGGTTCTTGAAGCACCTTCCACACTTCCAGAAGCAAGCAATAATCTTACTTCGTGAAACCACTTAAGTGGTTAGATCGTGTCCAATCACATCTTTACCGTCCTCGCAGGCCAGGGCGGGGCGCAAACACCCCTTAAACCGTGGGAACAGCCATCTGTCCCTCGGAGGACGCTCTAATCACGCCGATTTGCAAAGCAAACGAATCGACGCGACTGATCCCGACGCTCAATTGTTGTCCCGATTGAGTTGCGACGAATAATCGGGAAGATTTCGTCGAGACAATCGATGAAATCTGAGGATGGAAGCTGAGGATATCCTTACAGATTCTACATTTGACAGAAGTTCAGAATTTCATTCTTGGACTGGTTCGATGGCTTAATTGGTAGTGATCCCTGCTTTCTGAACCGAGAGTTGTGGTCAAGAGCTTTTATCATCTTGATAGTTGGAGCATGGAGGTCTTCCACGTAACCACGTTACAGTTTGCGCGTTTTGCGTTATTTGGGTTCAGCCACATGCAACTGTACTTCGGAGTCTGATACCAGCTGCAACTTTTCCAAATGAATAAGACTTCGGGACTTTCAAAAAGCGATTTGTATTGTTGTGAGTATGTTTGTAATGAAAAAACTTCAAAAAAACACTGTGCCGATTTCAAAATTTATTTTACACTAATTAGAAAACTATATTTATTGCTAGAAATGATATGGAATCCTTATTAAAACACCAGTCTGAAATACTCGAAGCAAAGCGCTAGTAGCGCTAGTAATTTATATTATAAAATATACATTGATAAGTGGCTCAGTTTGAAGGACAGCTGAACTAATGCCTTGGAAGTCAAGTAACTCCTCGTCAAGATTAATCAAGGCGAGCTCGCCGCAAAACAACCCGCGTTCCCGCTCCGACTAGGACACTGTGCCTTTTTGAAAAAACTTCAACGGTAAACCTCGCTAGGGAGTGGAAAGTGCAAACTTTTTTCATTTCCCCTGCGTGGCGCGTCTCCGCCAAATGATGAGATACGGCGCGGATCTGCGGCCAATTAGTCTGACTGACGCCCCGGGGACGGTTCGTATGCCGGTTTCACGTGTAAAATTGTAGGTTGAATCTAATGGTGGATAACATGGAAATATATGTATGAGTAGACTAGCTTTTCTAGCTATCATCATCATTATGAGCCTATTGCAGTCCACTGCTGGACATAGGCATCTCCAGTTGTTCGCCACCTAGGGCAAACTTCTGGAGGATATACCCATAATCGCCACGCTCGGCAGGCGGGTTGGCGATCGCAGGGTGTAGCTTCTTGCTCCGGTGACGCTGCTGCCCGTCTACGCCTACTATCGTGATGGTTTTACCGCCACCAGTCGGTTTGCCAGAGTCTCGTTTGTTGTTCGGCAAGATGTCAAACGTCCACTACTGGACGCATCCCTGCCTGCGCTGGCCAGCCGCAGCTGACAAGGGGCCGGCTTTCCTGGTCCGGGGAGGGCAAATACCTGCGCCTCCGGGGAGCAATAGAGTGCTCCCCGGGCGGACCTCGTGCAACGGTGTGGCTGAACACACCTCACCCTTACGCCCCAGTGAGTGGATGGCGCCCCCGCGCCAACTACTCGGGGCGCAAAGGAGAGGCTTACTGCGGACGCGTCTACCGCGGCCTCACGCTGTCTTTCCACCTCCTTCTGTGAGATCGCTCGCCAGGTCTCCTTCGATTCCTGATCTTCTCTTAGTTGTCTTCTACGACACCCATGAGATGAGATAGGGTGGCCATCTCACCCCATAGGTGCTAAAGAAGACAACCAAATTGCAAAATGTCTTTCCTATTCTAAATCTGGAAACCACACGGACGCGGTGGACCTCCAACGGCTGAATTTTATGATGATATGTTCCCCATACGAAGGTCAATGACCTTAACCTCTACCTCTAAGCCACAGACGCTCCGCACACCTTACTTTATAGCTGCAATTCTCTATAACATGATATTCGCACACGACCTTTCCCTGGAAAGACATCTGTCACAGTAATTGGCCGGATAGCTGCGCCATATCTCAACATTTGCCGCGCCGCAAAAACGCGCCACGCTCCGTGAGAAATGAAAAAGTTTACACACTCTAATTCCTTCTGAAGCTTGAAACGAGTTTAATGGTTTTACGGCACGGGAGGCAGTTCGTACCTACTTACGTGTAGGTATGTATTTTCTTCTGTATTCTAATTTAAAGTTTAAGGACAGATAGCTATGAAAATGAAAATGATAGATAGACATTCTATATTGCACAGCAAACAGTTTACTTAAAACTAGATACAAAGACAAATCGAGGTACAATATAGGCAGCCTTATCGCTTCCAGATATGCAGAGATATGTACATTAGACGTCTATTTTCATCGCAGTCCACTGCTGGACATAGGTGGTTCGCCACTTTGGTCAAACATCTGAAGTCGCCACGCTGGGCAGGCAGGTTGGTGATTGCAGTGCGTAGCTCCTCGCTCCGGTGACACTGCTGCCCGCCATTTATTATATTTATTTCATTTAGCTATGTCTTCAATTGTGATGGTTATACGGCTATCAGTCGGTTGCCTCATCTCCCGTCAACGTCCATTATAAATAAATTATCATATAGGCTGGACCACAAAGCATCATCTATAACTGCCCCAAACTAAACTGAACCTTGTACCATGGTTAGACAACTGATTAACCTACCTACTAAAAGTCATCGTATAGAGTGAGCAGTGACTGATCCAAAAGTATTAGGAGCGCCTATATACAATAAGAAGTCTATAGGTTGCGTTAACTTACCTAATATTGGTTAAAATGATAGGTACTACGTTTTCTTAAAAACAAGCATTTGGTCTTCGACTCCTCACGCATCTATGCGCTTCTGGTACTTTTCACTCAATCAACTGATCTTGTTACGATGAAACTTTGACGTTTAGTGACTAAACCCTCTGCGACATTAGCTTAACGAAATACATAGTAGACAGCACAAAACACAAAAAAAAATTCAACGGAATACTAAGACCTCTTTGTACACCCTACTCACGCTTGACAGTTCTTGGCAAAGCAAAAAATAAGCTGGCAAGTCGGCAACGCTATCAGATCAGAGTCTCAGAAATAAGCGGCGCGAAGCTTCACTTAATTTAGTACCCAGACGTAAATAATGTTCGCAACTTACTGTGAAATGTTGGGGTGGCCAGGGCTTCGGCATTTAAGTAGATTTTTTTTTGAGTTTATGGGTAGGGCTTGACCTCAACTCACTTGATATTATTAAGTGACGTTAAAGCCTACGGTGAAACGCTCTTTCTCAACAAAACCAATTCACTCATCAAAGTCGTCGACACATCCCACCGGATTAGTAGCTGAAGTGGCACTGGGCTGGCCACATCAGTCTCCGAACTGAAAACCGTTGAGGAAAACGAGTTCTGAAATAGATAACTCTTCTCAGCAAACGTAGTGTAGAACGCCCTCAGGCCAGGTGTAGCTACGATTTACGCAAGATGGCTGGCAAGTGATGAATGCGAGAAGCCCAAGATTGATCAGAGTGGCGAACTATTGGAGATTTCGTCGAGACAAACGATGAAATCTGAGGATGGAAGCTGAGTATATCAGATTCGACGTTCCGCAAAAGTTCAGAATTCCATTCTTGGATTGGTTCGATGGCTTAATAATTAATACATTTTCGTTTTGGCCACAAGCCTGTGAAAAGTGTTTAACTACCCCAGAAATGGGAGAAATATATATTTAAAAACATAATAATAATAATAATAAAAAGCGTCGAACGCTTGGCTGAAGAGAGGTGAGTTGTTTCCCGAAACCGAGGGATTTATGATAGCAATCCAGGATCAGACTATTGACACAAAAAACTACAGAAAACATATTATCCGAGACCCTAATTTACATTCAGATTTATGCCGTCACTGCCATAGTGCATCCGAAACTATACAACATATTACAGGAGCATGCAGATCAATCACACAGACAGACTATAAGCACAGACACGACCAAATAGCTGCAATAATCCACCAATATTTAGCGTACAAGCATAAACTCATTACCGAAAAAACATCTTATTACAAATACACACCACAGACAATTTTAGATAATTCCCAATACAAAATGTACTGGGATCGAACCATTTTGACAGACAAAACTATTCACCACAATAGACCAGACATTACACTCCATGATAAAAATAACAAAACAGTCTACCTTATTGATATCGCAGTTCCCAACACACACAACCTCACACCCACACACACAGAAAAACTCAGTAAGTATACAGACCTTGCCATTGAACTAAAAACACAATGGCACGTAGATACAGTCAAAACTATCCCCATAATTGTTTCTTCCACCGGTGTGATCCCAAATACTCTACACGACAGCCTCAAAACCCTCGACATACATCCGTTAACCTTTATTTTGCTACAAAAGGCCGCCATTTTAAACACCTGCAGAATTGTGAGAAAGTTCCTTACCCTAGACTAAGCACATAATACATTTTCGTTTTGGCCACAAGCCTGCGAAAAATGTTCAACTACCCCAGAAATGGGAGAAAAATATATTGAAAAACAACATAATAATATAGCTTTCTGAACCGAGAATCGTAGGGGAACAATGAACTGCGAGGTAATGATCATTTATATGTATTCAAGTAGAGTACAAATTTTGACGAGTTAAGAACTGAAGGCTATGGTCACCCTACTTCAAAGAGAAGCTCTAATCCTCTGTCACACAGACGTATTCTGACGAGTAGACAGACTTTCAGCTAGTCAGATAGGTAATCAACCTCTTTAAAATGAAAGCACTACGAGTGTAAACATAGATGAAGCGTAAAGTGTTATTTGGAGATTTAGATATAACATAAAATGTATAAGCGCGCTTTTACGTATCGGAAAAATATTTTACGGAGCTTATACGGAAATCACTTCCAGAATATCATTCGTCATTGAAGCAAGGAGCTACGCCCTGCGATCGCAAACCCGCCTGTCCAGCGTGGCGACATAGCCTCTTGATGTTTGCCCAAAGTAGCGAACAACTGGACTTGGGCTTCTCTTTCGCTTTCCATCAGGCGAAGAGAAGCCATTATGCCGAGCTACTATAAAGAAAAAGACGAACAAATATTACCTACTCGTTGTTTTTTTTTCTGCGTTTTTATAAATTGTTTTAGTTCTCTGTATTTGTAGTTGATATGTTATTGTCACGTTAAAATAATAAAGCTATCTTATTTCTTAAGAAATACTATTAAATTGCTCACATTTCACTTACAATATTTCTCCAGCGAAAAGAAACAATCTCAGCGGCTCAAGGTCGCCGGATGTTTATCGAATAATGGATTTTTAAAACCCACTCCCTTCAGTTTCCTTAAGAGGTGCTCCCGCCGGCGAGATCTTGAAACAAACCGCGCTTGTCAAACAATTGGTAAGAATTCGTTCAGAACGCTTAAGGAATATAAGCCCTTTCAGAGGTATTTTGTAATGACCGTGTCTGATTTTGAGTACTTCAAATACATAATATTATGTACCCGTTTATGTAAAATCATCATCATTAGCTTATCGCAGTCCACTGTTGGACATATGGCTTTACCCATAACCGTCACGCTGGGCAGGTGGGTTGGCGATGATGTACAACATGTATAACCAATCTGTATCTTTGTTTATATACAATAGATGTATAAATACATTTTCTCATATACACCAGTAGAGGGGTCGTTGTGATATACAGTCCGGGTAAAAGCTAAGGTAAGGTATGCTAAAACGCAGCTAACTTATCCGTTTCCACGAAGACTTGGATCTGTTACGCTTCTGATCAGGTGAGGGTAGGCTACTATACCGAGCTATTACTAAAAAACCTATGTGAAACTTGTGTTGAACAGTACTGAATGTACTTGTGTACATTCAGTACTGTTCAATTTTCTTAAAACTACCGCACCAAGATAGTCCGTTCGACAGTGCCAAAGTAAGATCAGGCACAGTAATTGCTTAACATGCTTATGGGCTGACATAGACACGGTTGTACCAAACTAGCATTGACGCCACCCTGCCTTGACTCCGGCCTGTTCCGCAGTAACAAACTTTATGGTTGTTTATTTAACATCTAATTCTAGACCGTCGACCAGCAGATCAAGCGCCGCAAGTGGAATTGGATTGGCTTCACGCTCCGATCCCTGAATACATACCGAGTCAAGCCCGAGACTGGAATTTCTAAAGATAACGGAAACGCGGCCGCCGTAAGTAATCCTGGCAGTGGATGATCGCTGCAGGAGCGGAGGCGATAGGAAGGAATTGGAGCGAAACGAAGTGCGAAGCTCAAGACCGCGCGGGATGGCGACGCCGTCTGTCCCATCCAGGGGACATAAAACAATTAGTCAAGTAAGTCAATTCTAGACCATAACTTCCTAACCAGTTCTAGCACAGGCCAGAACTGTGCGGTAGTTGTTTATAAATATTGGCCGCTGTAGAAATTCGGAGGAGAATGCGTATTAGCGTCACCGGAGCGAGAAGTTACGCTCTGTGAACGCCAGCCTACCTGCCGAGCGTGGCGATTATGGGTAAAGCCTCCAGATGTATGACCAAAATGGCGAACAGCTGGAGAGGCCTATGTCCAGTAGTGGACTGCAATAAGCTGTTGATGATGATGATAAATACCATCGTATTTCCCACATCACAAATGCTTTCGATTACCACTTTAGTAAAAACGAAAATCTATTTTCTCCAAAGCAGATTTAAGCAGAACCATCAATCATCCGATATTAAAAGCGGCTCTCATTGAAATGCCGGAGGCGTGTGTTTCTGCTACGGTTCCGTGCACCAATTAAATGGCAGAGGAGACTATTCAGACGTGAATCTAATTAGCGTCGCATCGCACGTATTATTTATTAGCCAGCCTTCGAGGTAATTGTGCGAGGCAGCGGTTGTGAAACTGTTGAAAGGTGTGCATTTTAGGGATGTAAAGGAGCGACCTATCATCTTTTCGCTCCAAGCCAACCACACCTGCCCGTGATAAATCCTGCCGAACAAACGAGGCGCTGGCAACCGACTGGTGGCGGTATAAGCATCACAATTGAAGACGTAGCTGAGTACCACAGGCCGATGACGGGCAGCAGCGTCACCGGAGCGAGAAACTATGCCCTGCGATCGCAAACCCGTCTGCCCAGCGTGGCGATTATGGGTATATCCTCCAGGTGTTTGCCCTAAGTGGCGAACAGCTAGAGAGGCCTATGTCGAGCAGTGGACTGTTAAAGGCTACCAATTAAGCCACCGAGCCAGTCTTCCGGGTGGGAATCGAACCCACGACGCTTGGTTCAGAAGGCAGGGGTCACTACCAATTCATTGTATCAAACGTTGTATGTAATAAATCCACACGGGTTTGTCAAGAGCTTTTGGAACCACTGACCAATGCTCATCAGCTGACTGTAAAGGTGCATTTACATTACTAATCAGGCTTTAATTAATAATAATAATAAATTCATTTATTCAGATAACACTGATCCGTTGGTTAGTAACATAGTTTAACTTAATCTATGTTAGTAGGTACATAATCGCATTAATTTTAATAAAAACAATTAACAAACATAAAGGAGACACAACACACAAAGACATAAACAAAATCCGAGCCCGGGTATCAGACTCGACCGCACACAGTTATTTTGTATGCAGTCGCATCCAGCGCCCGAGCATCGGTGAGTCCCAGCGGTCCGACAACGCCTTCAGGATGTCGTTTGAGCTCGAGCGCAGTCTTTTGAGCAGAGACGCGCAGCGCTTCCGGATTACGGCATCAAATCCGTCTACGTACCGTTCGGCAAACATTAGAGATGCGCTGCAATGACGCCTCAGACCAAACAACACCCTAAACGCGTTGTTATACTGAACACGCAGGGCGCTGTAAGCACGCTGCGTGTATTTCACCCACAGGCTGCAAGTGTAAAAGGATTGGCAGTAGGCTTTAAATAGCGTAATAATTAATAATACACTCGTCACGTGTAATGTCATTTAAGTTCTTACACCTCAAGAAGTAGGTACTCTTTTGTAGCTAGAGCCCAAAAATTCACCTTTTTTTATTTAGCCCTTGTTGTCAAATTGCTGAGCAAAACCTCGTCTAAGTCTCTCCCCAGCTCCCGAATGTCAGCCACTATATGCTAGTCATGCAGATCAGATGGTTGTCTAAATCATCATCACAAACGCGTTAAGTAGCGCCCTCTAAGCGTGGTGACTAATGCAAATCCCTCTAAATGACAATTGTCATAGGGGAGGGGAGACCTATGTCCAACAGTGGGCATTTGTGGCGTATGAGACAATGGCGTCTGTACTAATAAAAATGTCATTACACGACGTACTCCACAAAACTTCGTTTGTACCTCCACCGCTTAAAAAGACTCGCGAGGAACTTGTTTCTCTACAATTCTTTAACTACGTGTGTAAGTTCAACAGTCAGACCAAACGTCCAGAACATCTCCAATAGCACGGGTTCAACGGCACCGGACGAGTGGCGCAACCGCTAGATGGCGTCATAAACGCGTTATGTGGCGCAACACGCTCGTTTAATCAAAAAAGGTTGATCGGACGCGCGCGGAACGACCCTCGTTACGTCCGAGCCATCCGCTTGGAGCGAGATCTCGTGAGGTGCGGCTGCAGTGAGGGCGATTGTAGATGTTAGACATACCGCATGTTGTGAGTTCCGGTGTTCTAGAGGTGTGAGCCTTCCGCTCTCACAACAGTCCGGTGATTTATTTTTTTTATAGTAGCTCGGCTTCCCTACGCCTGATGGCAAGAGAAGCCCAAGTCGCTGTGACAACTGGCAAGTAGCTGGTTAGTTACCTGTCAGTTGCCACTGCCATGCCAGCCCAACTCTAACCCCCCACGAGCTCCGGAGACCCTACTCACTAGCAGAAACACGACCCGGAGGTCATTTGGCTGCGGTATTCTATAGGGTGGAGGTCCTTCCCCGGACGGGCTGCTCAATACGAGCGAAGATTCGCTATGCCCTACCTCTCTTGATGATGACAAGGCCGCCCTGGCCATCATCGTAGTCATTTAAAATTAAAGAGTTTCAGTAAATGTGAGGCCTTGTGGTTTCTAGGTTTAAAACCTAGGACCCGTGGGCATTTCAAAAGACGACTAAGGGAATTCCAGGAAGCGGATAGCAGAGCAGAGCGAAGTGAAGCGCGAAGCTCAAGACCGATCGGGATGGCGATGTACCATGGATGCCCTCTGGGTCATCCAGGGTACGTCTAAAGGACGCCGATTCACCACACGAGCTCTGGAAACCATACTCACCTGCAGAAACACGACCAATTGAAAACGAGGTCAATTAACTGCGATATTCGAAGGTACTTCTCCAGGTAGGTGGCTCAATGCGAAATAAGATTCGCTATGCCCTACCTCTCTTCAATATTCTACGAGCCCTCAAAGAAAACATTGAACAGTTCAAATGTTAGATAGATATTCTTTATTGCACAAAATACAAACATTTATACACAAGGTAGGATTACAGACAACAAGTGGTACAGTTTAGGCGGTCTTATCGCTAGTAAGCGATCTCTTCCAGACAACCTTCAGGTAGAGGAAGTGTGCTGTTCTGAAGAGATGTTTTCAGTATCTACTTAATATCAAAAACATTTCGTAAAATCCGCTGACATCGACACCACACCTCAATAATAACAAAGTCTCCCTCATACATCGTATGCTGAAGAATTTATACGTCTGAAAAACAGTTTGCCTTCGCAATGAACGGACGGAGCTTAAACATGAGTTCGAGACCGACAACACGATTATATCTATGAGCCAATCTGCGCTACAAAGTGATACCATTATCTGCTTTCTATAAGAAGAGCATTTGTTTGTAAACTGTAGCCCTTTTTACCACCGTACGAGCAGGGACACGGCGAGGAGACACCGATTTATGGTGCAGGTTCCAAAAACTCGCACAAAGCGCTTTGCCTCTTCCTTCATAGTGCGAACGGCTAAACTGTGGAACTCTTTGCCGGAGTCCGTGTTCCCTGAGGAATATAATCTTCAGATTTTCAAGGCGAGAGTGAATCGGTTTCTGATGGGTAAGCGCGCTTCATCTTAGGCCTCAACATCGCTTAACATCAGGCTAGTTGAGGTCAAGCGCTACCCATTCACTAATAAACAAAAAAAAAAAAAAAGTGTTTTGTTTCTTAACCGATTGGTACCACATCGGCCAATTTACATTGAGAGTAGCCAAGTGTGAAGGAGATAAAAAGGATTAAGAGCGACCAAACACGGCTTCTTCAAGCAGTTGAAACCGACTGCTTCAAGACGCGTTCGCGGTGAACTATAGAAACGGTCGCGACTGCTCGTGAGGTGGAGTCTGCTCCAGCGGTCGTGTGTACGACAACGTTTGTATGACTATCGTTCACCGCATCTTGAAGCAATCCGTGCACGGCCGCTCTAAGAACGACTATATCAATATTAAACAGACCGAAACTATCATTAAAAATCCATGCAGTGAGTGAATGAGACTTTGAAGCGCTGCTCAAGCTACTTCACAATTTACTGGCTGTATGTCATAGGGAGTCAATAGTTTTTCAATAGTTTTTCAAGTATAACCATTCATACAATGCATATGTAATGTATTTCAACACTAGACAAATTTGAAAACACAATGGGTACGTGGCGAGGTTTGCCACTGACTTAACCGCTATACACCAAACATGGACACATTACTCGCGCACTACGAGTTTTTCGCCGCGCGGCAGAAAAAAGCAGCGGTATAATGTCGCACTGTAATACGGTACCAATTGTATCGCGCGCACTTGACGGCACACGCTACAGTATTACCATGTTTTTTTTTTTTAATTTTTTACGTACTTCTTTTTGCTTGTCAAAAGCTGTCAATAATGTTATTTTAACGTTTCGGTGCAATTTCGGTGTCTTTTTGTTTCTTTTTTTCCTTCTTTCATTTTTCTTTTTTTATTATTTATTTTCGTTATTGTGTGTGTGTGTTGTAATGTGTGTGCACCAAATAAATTAATTTTCTTTCTTTCTTTCTTTCTTTCTTTCTTTCTTTCTTTCTTTGTTTCCTTCTTTCTTTCTGTCTTTCTTTCTTTCTTTCTTTATTACAGTGCGCCATTATGCCGCTGCTCTTTTCTACCGCGCGGCGAAAAACTCTTAGTGCGCGCCTGGTCTTATACCTAATTAAGGGCGCATGCATAACTTCATTAGACATTCCAGCACAGACACACAAGAGCACGTGTACCGAACTCTAGTGTAACGCAATATAAGCGCAACTTTATCCACGTGTGTGGACTTTAGACACTCACTCTGCTTAATTACAGACTTGCCGAGTTCCAATCTACGAGTAATGCCTGTGTTGTGTATATCAGTACGTAGTGAGGTGTCTAGGAGATTAGTAGGTATGTGACATGTGTCAAAATGTCTCCTTGGAAGATGTATTGGGATCGGTACTGCTACTGTATTTCGAAAGCTAATATTTGACAGGATAATATAGAGTGGTACACTTTGTTGTTCACAATGATTACGGAGTAATTATTTACTTATTTAAATTAGTGTCACCTGGAGGGATGAAAGGCAGCGTTTCTTCGCTCGAAGCCATCCCCACCTATCCGTGGTGCCTACCTGTGATATTTAACTACACCTTCAATTGTGATGGTTATACCGCCACCAGTCGGATGCTAGCGCCTCGTTTGTTATTCGGCAGGATGCACCACGGGCAGGTGTAAGTGGCTTGGAATCAAAAGATGATGGGTCGCTCCCTTACATCCCTACCAAGAGAAAAATAAAGGGATCACCTAATCATCCTACGAGCCTTTATTTTGCGCCAACTACCTTTTAGATCACTTACTGAAAAAAATGTTTTAACAATACACGTTCGCAATTTTAATATTACAAGGGCTATATTTAAGACTCTCAAGTTTTTGCGAAAATCCCGCCTCAAGTTCCTATTTATGTACCCTTGGCAAGCAAGCTGGCTGTGGAGCACGTTTAGGGAGGAAGCACCGGCTCACTAGCGCCAATCACGATAATAATTAAGACAGATTTAAAAGCTAAGCGTGTGATTTGCATGGGAGCAATGTATGTGATGTTGTCTGATATATTATTTATACTTATTGGAGGCCAAGACTCATTTTGGGTCACTGTGCCATTATAGTGAGTAAGTTGTTAGTAAATCGACTGGCTCGGTGGCTCATTTGGTGACCTCTGCCCTCTGAGCCAAGAGTCGTGCGTTTGATTCCCGCACAGTACAAACATTTGTGTTCATAAACATGTCTGTTTGTATTGGTCTGGGTGTTTTCTATGTATAATATGTATTTATTTACAAAAAAAAATGTATCTAAGTCAGTTTATCAGTTGTCTAGTACCCATAGTACAAGCTACAGCTTAGTTTGGGGCTAGGTGGCGCTGTGTGGCCCAGCGTGGCATGTCTTGGGTTATCTTTTGGCTCCAAAAGGAGCGACTTACGCTCCCTTACATACCAGACTGATGATGACCTATTTTAATAAATTCAGGGGCTAGACAGCCGCTCCTGTTCCCGCAAGCCCCGGTGTTGCCAGGGCGACACTCGTAAGCAGCTCACAAAATAACGTTTTCGGGACAGCTGAGATCCCGGGGGCGGGGCCGCCGAGCCAAGTGGCGTACAATTTGTTGTTATAGACATTTGGAGTTGGGACGCTTAGGTTTTTTGCCGAGTGACAGCGAACTGCTTAGTAGTGAAAATGTTAGCTCCTGTGGAATCACTGTACAGTCGACAGTAAAGTTGATGGGATGTAATAGAAAATACTCGTATTATGTCTTACTTTTCATAATGTTCAATTTATTTGGGCTAACTTACCTTGTAATTATTTTAATGCCAATTCTAAGTAGGTAATGTGTGTGCTTTGCCCCAAAAAAACTTATTATTTTCCTTTTCTTTCTTTCTTCTCTTTCTTAATTTAAACTACACTGCAGTAGCTAATGGAGAATGAATACAAATCACCGCCCCATATCTTCACTTGTTCGTATTTTAGCTTCTCATTTGATGATGGTACCTATAGGTAAAGGCCATATTTAGGCCCGTCTATTCACATAAATCTTTTTTTTTCAAAAATTTTGAGTTAATTTGGTATTTTATAAAGAGTGCAATGTGTTTTTGGAATCCAGTTTTCTCAGATCATTGAGGGATAACAGAAATTATTGTCATACAAAATTTCAAAACTTAAAAAATTTTTGCTTATGAATGCATTCGATTCTTATAATGCCCGTGTGATAATAATCCATTTTCAATAAATTATATCCGTATGATAATGTATATTTTCATTTCTATCAATTTGATCATCCACTATTGCAAACAACTGTACCTACCAATTAAAATTTCCAGGTAATTAGCCATCCTTTGTTGTGGTTAGTTTGCACACGGGAGGTGGTTAATTTGCACCATACCATAGGTCAGTGGAATCTGTCGTTTGGGAATATCGGGGCTATTATAGTTTAAGCCGAGTTTAGCGGTTGCAAACCTCAATATACTACTACGGGAATGTATGGGAACGAAGTATCATCTTTTTGCTCCAAGTCACCCTCACCTGCCCGTGGCGCATCCAGCTGAATAACAAACGAGGCTCTGGCAGTCGACTGGTGGCGATATAACCATCATAACTGAAGGCTAAGTACCACAGGCCGATAACGGGCAGCAGCATCACCGGAGTGAAAAGCTACGCCCTGCGATCGCCAATCCACCTGCCCAGGTGGCGATTATGCCTGCACAGCGTTTCGATTATGCGTAAATCCTTCAAGTGTTTGTCCAAACTGGCGAACAACTGGAGGCGTATGTCCAGCAGTAGACTGCGATAGGCTGATGATGATGATGATGATGCTTCTTCCAATCCCACATCTACATAGTTCTGATGTCAAATATTAATAACTAGCTGTGCTCGCGACTTCGTCTGCGTGGAATAGTATATTTTTCTCCCGTTTTTTTACATTTTCCATTATTTCTTCGCTCCTAATAGTTGCAGCGTGATGTTATATAGTCTAAAGCCTTCCTCGATAAATGGTCCATTCAGCACAAAAATAATTTTTGAATTCGGACTAGTAGTTCCTGAGATTAGCGCGTTCAAACAAACAAACAAACTCTTCAGCTTTATAATATTAGTTAAGATTAAGATTTACTAGCGACCCGTCCTCGCTACGCTTCGGGTATTTCATTATACATATACCTTCCTCTTGAATCACTCTATTGACTATCTATCTATCTATTAAAAAAACCGCATCAAAATCCCTTGCGTAGTTTTAAAAATTTAAGCGCACATATGGATATAGGGACAGAAAAGTGACTTAGTTTTATACTATGCAGTGATTTTGATGGCTATCTTCTCACATCATTCGTTCCACGTGTTCACAGCTACACAGCACTATTATGTGGGAAAACAGATTCAAATGGGGCTTGTAATGCGACGTTTGTCGCCGGTCTCATTCCGGCTGCGGTCGCTTTGTTTACCGACAGACACGCGGCTGTAACGGCTGCGCTTTGATTTATTGAGCGGTATCGGTGGAACGTTGGTTTAGCGTTTACCTGGGTTATACCTGCACAATGCTTTATCATCATAGCCTATGGGCTAACTACTATGGTAGTTTACAGCTGGACATCGGGCTTTCCAATATTACGTTCCTTTGACCGATCCAACACTTGCTAGGACTTGTTACTACGCTTGGCAGGAAGGTTGGTGACCGCAGTAGGTTTTATTTGTACCCAGTTAAACGCTGCTGCCTGTTTCCTGATATTCCCTCAATTTCTTCGACACCCACGGGATGAAATAGGGTCATCTTTTACCCAGAAGTGCCGGCCGCTTGTCATCTGCGGCTGGCCAGGGCAGGCAGGGATGTGGCCGTATGCTTCGGCGCTACCCGTATCCCTGCTATTTGCTGCCCACTGGCGACACAGGGGGGTTTAGTGGGTATACCCTCTCATTTTGGGAGGTGTGAGTCCCACACGGGCCTAATGCATTCCCCTCTAAAAAAAAGGGTCATCTTTTATACTTTTAGAACCCATTAACTAAATACTCTATTCTAACCTTGTTCAAGTGTCTAAGTTTACCTATAAAATTTAATTTCTAGCGTTTTGATTGGCTAGTGGCCTGTCAGTGACCTGTCAGTCACTATTTTCTTAACGCGAATGAAATATAGCCACCTGTGCCATTATCATGTACCATTAAAACCTTTAAAATATTGAACTTCAGCATAACGTAAGGGTGAAATGTTACCCCCTCCGCACGCAGATGGAATGTGGAGTGCTATTCCGTGTCTTTTTAAGTTGCCTCAAGTTCGACGCAAGTTCGATTTGAGGCAATGAGAGCGAAGTTTGTGAGTGTATGGGGAATTATGAGAGAAGTTGCGGGTTTTAATTTTCTTGAGTAAGTTTGGTTTTGTAAGACATGTGGAGGGTGTGAAGAAAACATATTGCGCCGACCCCAGGTAATGGAAGCAAGGCTGGTGAATTAAATTACCCAAGACATACCACGCTGGGCCACATATAGCCACCTAGCCCCAAACAACTATTTATTAATCTGTGCCCAAACTAAGCCGAAGCTTGTAGGTACTATGGGTGCTAGACAACTGATAAACTTACTTAGATATTTTTTTTTGTAAATAAATACATAATTGACGATACACATAACGACTGACTCGATGGCTCATTTGGTAGTGACCTCTGCCTTCGGAGCCAAGAGTCCTGGGTTCGATTCCCACACAGTGCAAACATTTGTGTTCATGAACATATCTGTTTGTATTGGTCTGGGTGTTTTCTATGTATAATATGAATTTATTTACAAAAAAAAAGTATTTAAGTAAGTTTATCAGTTGTCTAGTACCCATAGTACAAGCTTCGGCTTAGTTTGAGGCTAGATGGCGCTGTGTGGCCCAGCGTGGCATGTCTTGGGTTATTTATTTATTGATTACCTTAGACCGATGACGGGCAGAATCATTACCAGAGCGAGAAGCTATACCCTGCGATCTCCAACCCGCCTGCCCAGCGTGGTGATTATGAGTAATCCTCCAGGTGTTTGTCGAAAGTGCGAGCGACTGGAGAGGCCTATGTCCAGCAGTGGACTGTAATAGGCTGATGATGACCTCTCGATTACTAAGCGCTTGTTACTACAAGACCAATGAGGCACTCAATAACAATTTAATACATAAACTGTGAATTGCTTTGATATTTTTATAGGCAAGAAAAAGATTTCTCCTCCAAGGAAAATAGGTAAAGGAGGTATTACGAGTATTTATTTATAATATTTTTATCGACCTTTCAACTACATACTGTTGCCACTCAAAACACGGCATAGATGAGGGAATACAGAAACACCATTATACTGGGTCGGCAAAGTAACTAGATCATCATCGGTCTATTACAGTCCACTGCTGCAAACATCTGGAGGACATTGCATTTAAGAGAGGTAGGGCATAGCGAATCTTCGCCTGAATTGAGCTGCCCGTCCGGGGAAGGACCTCCACCCTATAGAATACCGCAGCCAAATGACCTCCGGGTCGTATTCCTGCCAGAGCTCATGGGGGGTTAGGGTTGAGCCGGCATAGCGATGGCAACTGACAGCTAACTGACTTCTTCTAACAGGCTACTTGCCCGTTGTCACAGCGACTTGGGCTTCTCTTTCGCTTTCCATTAGGCGTAGGGAAGCCATTATGTCGAGCTCCTATAAAAAGAAGGTATATAGGTAGGTATATGTTATGACGTAGGCATCCGCTAAAATGGGGATATAATAGGAGTTCAAAACTCAATTCCACGCGGACTAACTCGCGGGCAGAGCTAGTACATAAATGAAAAAATATCTTTGGTTTTGTGCTATGATATTGGAAATGCTTGTTTTGTTTTTAACAGTCCGGTGATGATGACAAGTTCGCCTTGGCCAGCATTGTAGTCATTTAGAAAAAAAATAAAAGTCGTTAAGTGGCGAATGTGTATACTTACTCAGCATTGGGTGGATATAGGCTGAAATGATGATGATGATGACGAATACCGAGGTGTACCGGGGTTTTAGAAGGTATGCCCCGCCCCGCATTTTCCCCGGTAAAAAAGAGTAAATCCTATTTACCTTCTGTAGGTACTTTTCTTTGAATCGAAGAAAATTCAGAGCGAGGTCGCGCTAATTGGCTCGATCCCCTTGAGCCACTGATCAGGTGCGAAGGGAACTTATAACAGTACATATAATAGCTAAATATTTAAAAAAATACAATTTAAATCAGTATAAAATTTACTGCAGTTATGGTAGTTCTTAGCAAAATGGCAAAGGTGGCAGGAGGGGCCCAAATGAAGATAATTTTCGTTGGAGGAGGTCTATTCCAGCAGTGGACGATGGCAGATGATGATAATGGTAGATCTTGCATCGGCCAAACAAATCATCACCATCAGCCTATTGCAGTCCACTGCTGGACATATGCCTCTCCAGTCGTCATCGGCCTATTGTAGTCCACTGCTGGACATAGTAGACCTCTCTAGTCGTTCGAAACTTTGGGCTAAGATCCTGAGGCTTTTGCATAATGGCAGGCGGCTTGGCGATCGCAGGGCATATCTCCTCGCTCCGCTGACGCTGCTGCCCAGGCGCTGTTGCACTGGTATCAGTTCTATTTATTTTTATTTATTTTATTTAATCTTTATTGCACAAAGAAGGTACAAATGGCGGACTTAATGCCTTAATGGAATTCTCTACCAGTCAACCATTGGGCGTGCCAGAAAACTATGATGTGGTGCGGTAATAGGTATATTGACAACTGCTATAATTATTTATACTAATATACAGGTAATGCACATAGGTACATATATATTTTATTCAATAATATTACATACAGAATTTTTAAAGTATTACATACAGAATTATTTAGTGCAATTTGAGGTAATTTGTATGCTTTGCACCAAATAAATGAGGTTTTTTTTTCTTTCTTTCTCAGTCAGGCTCTGCAGGTACTGAATAAAAGAGAGGCAAAAATTGTACCACGAACATATACATATACTATACCTTTGACTGACTCCATTGCTCATTTGGTAGTGACCTCTGCCTTCGGAGCCAAGGGTCATGGGTTCGATTCCCGCACAGTGCAAACATTTGTGTTCATGAACATGTCTGTTTGTATTGGTCTGGGTGTTTTCTATGTATAATATGTATTTATTTACAAAAAAAAGTATTTAAGTAAGTTTATCAGTTGTCTAGTACCCATAGTACAAGCTTCGGCTTAGTTTGGGGCTAGATGGCGCTGTGTGGCCCAGCGTGGCATGTCTTGGGTTATTTATTTAAACAATTCACAACGACCTGCGAGGTTGTTAGGGGCCCACCTGTCGCATCACCTGAGTCGCTTCGTCGCTACAGGATGCTCCCATAATTCGCTCGAGGAGGACGCAATATGATTATATTTCGTTAGAGAACATACGGGATACATAAGCGATGTATTTTTTCATTTGTAAATTAGACCATAAATTACAAAGATATTAAAATTACGCGTGACGTCAAAGACTTTGGGTCTTTTTTGGGTTTCCGGAGCTCGTGGGGGTTTGGGATTGGGCCGGCATGGCGGTGGCAACTGACAGGTAACTGACCACTTACTTGCCCGTTGTCACGGCGACTTGGGCTTCTCTTTCGCTTTCCATCAGGCGTAGGGAAGCCATTATGTCGAGCCACTATAAAAAAAAATAAAAAAAAGAGTGAGAGTTTTTTCTCCACTGAGTAATGTCAAAGACCCCCACTCCTACATTTTTATACCTTGAATCTTTGTTATTTTTTGTTTAAATAAGAAAAGTAATAAACCGACTTCAAAAAAAACACAAACGACTAAAACTAAAAAGCGATAAATAACGTAAGTCATTCTATCCTTAATACATAATTATTTAAATATTACAATTATCACTTATTTTTGAAGTCGGTGCCAGCTCTCGGTAGCTAACGTGGACTGTTGTTGTATGACGCGCGCGGCTGGCAAATCCACACGACAATATACATTTATTTGTTTGACTGGCACCGACTTCAAAAATAAGTGATAATTGTAATATTTAAATAATTATGTATTAAGGATAGAATGACTTACGTTATTTATCGCTTTTTAGTTTTAGTCGTTTGTGTTTTTTTTGAAGTCGGTTTAATTTTTTTTTAAAAAATAATTTTATTTCACTATTTTTAGTTGCGTTTATGTGCTGTGACCTTGAGTAAAGGCTAATTAATGTCCTTAAGAGTTTTACTTAGGAATGAAAAATTTTGCTTTAAGTCAAGTGCGATCTAGAATCAAGCATATCACTTACCAAACCACCTGCCCTATTAGCCCTGCATATGTACATACTACTACCTAGTTTAATATCGACCAATGTCAGTACTGTCCCCTAACTCCTAACCGTTAAGGAGTTCTGTGGCTTCATCATCAGCACCAGATGTTGACGCCCGGAAGCATATACTTGAGTAAAATATGATTACGTAACAAAAACACCATATGAGCATACAATTTTCGGTTGTTGCCCTCAATTTCTCCAGGATCCCATCATCAGATCCTGACTTGGTGATAATGGGACCACCTCGGAAGTGTCCTCTGTCGAACTGTCGAAAAATTTTTGAAATCCATCCATAATTGACGAAAATATCGGTGAACATACATAAAAAAAAAAAAAAAAAAAAAATATTATACATACAGACGAATTGAGAACCTCCTCCTTTTTTCGAAGTCGGTTAAAAATACTTCTCCAATATATTTTTACATTCTAAAATACGGACTAAATAAAATATAACTATTTTGACCCTGGAAACATCCCTATTGAAGGCGTAGCTAAATACCAATCTATGTACCGAAATAAAACAATTAATTTCATTTTCATTTGACTTGAGCTATGCTAACGGACATTAAAAAATATACTTACGGTATAAATGAGGCTACCTGAAGAGTTTATTGGCCGTTCAAATGACTGATCCTACCAATAGACGGTGAAACTAATTCAGTACACTCACGAACTTCAATTCGGCACTCATCTAATAGTCTAAGGGACTGTGACCACAACACTTGTGTCTCGTCACAGTGCCAAGGTCAAATGAGGGGTGCCAAACCATAACGTTTCAAGTGCCAGAAAGTGAATTATTCAGGAGATACAAAAAACATTTTTAATAGAAATGAAAAGGGCAAAGCAATAAAAAAAGATTATATAATCAAATTATCATTTATTATCAATAATTTAACACAACTTTTGTGCTCTGCCAAAATAAGGAAATAATAATATTTTCCTTTTAAAAAAATTTAAAAGAACAAAACGTTTTAAGTGCCATTGTTAATGCAAGTCATAACGTTGTAAGTGTTATATTACTTGCATAAAATTAGACTTTCATTATCTTTATTTTAAAGGGTTTTCATAAAACAATTTGCTATCTTCGGCTAAATAAGGCAATATGGCACCAATGTCTTTCTTTTTTTCAGCAGGTAAAGGTACATGTCTCGATCATGTCAATCTGTAGTTCCTAAATAATTTTCGAAAAGATTGGCTTGGTTCTTGTTTTGTCCACCAAAGTTATCTGACCACAATATTAATGTCTTTTTATCTCTAGTGATCATAATTCACTAAAAGTGAAAAGCGATCTCATTAGAACCCCAACAGTTTCATTCCAGAGAAACATTATGCCTTTTCCTTCGTCCTCCAAATAAATTCCCATATTGACAAATGCCAGCTGACGACTAGTACATCTGTGTATGGGCTAATGTTGGGAGGTACATATTCTGTTGCTGGAGGTCAAACTGAACCACTCGAACATCTGAATTAAGGCATCTAGAGTCTGCTCCATCATTATTCATTAGTTTTCTGGGCATCTCAGCTTATTAACCCTTGTTTTTGCAATGTTTCCTTATTATTTTTTTCCATGTCTTTTTATTTTTTTTTTAAAACTTTTCAAAATTTCGCGAAGTAGACTCATCGTCTTGTTCATCCATTTTGAATGCACTGCCGCTCTTAGGGCACTTAAAACGTTATGACATGCTGTTTTACAATACATAAGCTAGATGACGTTAGATACCCTTCAAATCAATACTGCAAGTAAACGCCGGTACATACAACGTTTTACTACAATAAAACGTATTTCAGTTCGTTTGGCACTTACAACGTTATGGTTTGGCACCCCTCAAATTTTAATATCTTTTTTTTTTTTTTTTTTTTTTTTTTTTTATTCAAAATGAGTTTGCGCTTGACTGCGATTCGCCTGATGGTAAGCGATATCGTAGTCTACGATGGAACGCGCTCACCCAGCAAAAACCGATTCACTCTCGCCTTGAACATCGGAAGATTATATCTCTCGGGGAACAAGGAGCCCGGCAAAGAGTTCCATAGTTTAGCAGTTCGCACTATGAAGGTAGAAGCGAAACGCGCTGTGCGCGTCCTAGGAACTTGCACCATGTAACGGTGCCTATTCGCCGTATCCCTGCTCGTCCGATGATAAAAGGGGGCAGGAGGAATCAAATTAAATAATTCCGTCGCACACTCACCAAAATGCAACCGATAGAATACCGACAGACAGGCGACTTTACGACGGTGTTCCAGACTTTGCAGTCTCGCGTCACAAAGTAAGTCGTTGTTAATGAGTCTCCTCGCACGTTTTTCAATCGACTCCAACGCCTCAAGCTGGTATTTAGCCGATCCATCCCAAAGATGCGAACAGTATTCCATGCATGACCGAACTTGTGCTTGATACAGTGTGAGCAACTGTTCCGGCTTGAAATACTGACGCGTCTTCGAGAGGATACCAAGCTTTTTGGCAGCTAACTGAGCCTTAGACTCAATATAGGAGCTGAAATTGAGCGTGGAGGAAACTGTGATACCAAGAAGTTCAAGGTGGTCGGCAATCGTTACGGTTACATCCCGGAAAGTAGGGGCCAGTTGGAATGGCCTCTTTTTTGCGGAGAAAAGACACGCCTGAGTCTTCGCAGCATTGAACTTGACTAGGTTGGCTTCACCCCAATCGGAGACTGCCTTAAGAGTCAGATTCAAGCGCTCAACCATGGCATCCCGGTGTGACTGGATTTCCGAAGCACTGGCTCGTGCAGTGGATACGTAACTCTCTACAACAGTGCTGTCATCCGCGTACCCCAAAATACCGGGTTTCAGCAGGTCGTTAATGTGCAGCAGAAAGAGGGTTGCAGAGAGTACCGATCCCTGAGGAACACCGGCATTAATTGCCATTAGGTCTGATGAGCAGCCGTCAATGACAACTCTGATAGATCTATTCCTCAGAAAATCCGATATCCATGCCCGAAAACCAGTGGGCAGCCCAAACGAAGAAAGCTTGCTAATAAGGCCATCATGCCATACCCTGTCGAAGGCTTTGGAGATATCAAGAGAGACTGCAAGAGCCTCTCCACACTTCTCAATAGCCTCACTCCAAATGTGTGTGGCGTACGCAAGAATATCCCCAGTGGATCGATTTCGGCGAAATCCGTACTGTCGATCACTGAGGAGGTCGTTCGATTCCAGGTACGCCAGGAGTCTCCCATTCAAAACACGTTCCATGCTCTTACAGAGAATGGACGTGATCGAAATAGGACGGTAGTTGGCAGGGTCGGCACGACTACCTTTTTTGGGCACAGGCTGCACGTTAGCAAGCTTCCAGGATCTCGGGACTTTACCAGTCTCCAGGGAAAGCCGAAACAGGCGTGTCAAGACAGGAGACAATTCGGGCGCACAGGACTTCAGGACTATGGCTGGAATGCCGTCTGGACCGCTAGCCTTACTCACGTCAAGATTGCGTAGTACTCTTCGAACCTCACTTTGGCGAATGTTAATTTCCGACAACTTGGTCGGACAGCCAGTAGGTGCAGGAGGTGAGGCGCTACCAGTATCAAGACGCGAGTTTTCCGCAAACAGAGAAGCAATCTATATTTTTTTTTTTTTTTTATAGTAGCTCGACATAATGTGTATGTGATGTTGTCTGATATGATATAATAGCTTCCCTACGCCTGATGGAAAGCGAAAGAGAAGCCCAAGTCGCTGTGACAACGGGCAAGTAACAGATCAGTTACTTGTCAGTTGCCACAGCCATGCCGGCCCAACCCTAACCTCCCACGAGCTCTGGAGTTTCGTAATATAATGTTTGTTTTATTTTAAAAAAGCCAAAAAGCATACCTTGGGCAATCAACGGGACGCCATCCAGTTGGGCGCCCGAGGTATCACTCACCAGCAGAAACACGACCCGAAGGTCATTTGGCTGCGGTATTTTATAGGGTGGAGGTCCTTCCCCGGACGGGCAGCTCAATTCGAGCGAAGATTCGCTATGCCCTACCTCTCTTATTAATTTATGTCCTCCGGCGAACGCTGCGTTTGATTTGAGGAATGAGCTCTGTTGAAATTTTCTTAGGAGAAAACAATATGGGGCATTTCCATACTAAATAAGTTTTTAAGGGTCGGCAAAGCGTATGCAATGTCCCTGGTGTTGCAGCCGTTCATTTACTGCGGTGACTCCATCTGGCCTCAGGGCGTCCTGCACTACCTTTGTCATACATTGTAGGTATATTTACTGAAATACAAAGAAGTGACCTTTCATTCGCGAAAATACCTTTTCGGCACTTGGCAACGAAAACCTATCACCTAATAAATTGAATGTATAGTTGTACGGCTGCGCCATTAAGCGACTCTTAGACCATTGTATGACGTCTAACTAAACGTAGGTGTATATTTAGGGTTTTATAAGAAAAATATCAAGTGGTTAGTCTCTAAGACTATAATGCACTGTTTGTGTTAGCAACTCGTTGATTAATTCCAGACTATGTAAACTTTTTAGTGATCAAATTCAAGTTTGCTCTACAAATAGAGCACTTATATTACGATTGGGTATATATTGAGTTAGAAGAGACACACCCAACCTTTGAAGGCTCTGAGGCTGTAGCTAAGAGAGACTGTTGTAAAAGTTGGAAGGAAACTGCTTTCCTTAAAGAATCAACGGCCCTTTGACATGTCCCAGGCGTGTGCGTTGCGGTGTCTATGGGCTGGAGTGATCACTTACCATCAGGTAACCTACCTGGCAACACAGACATGCCTTAAATTCGCGAAAAAAAAATACCTTTTAGGCACCTGGCAACGAAAACCGAATCTACCTAGTAAATTAAATCTAACACTTGTACGGCTGCACCACATAGCGACCCATTATATAACGTCTGATTAAGAGCATTCTTTCGCGCCTTTCGTTTACAAATTGAATTGTGCCTAAATGGGTCAGTCATCGATTTTGGCTATTCGGCCAGTGTTTCAGTTTATGTGTAATTTCAATGAACAGGTTATACTATACTCGTATATTCCGACCGCGCTTGATCCAACTTTACCGTTCAGGGCCCAAATTCATAAAATGTGTAGGTACTTATAAATAAATAATAACCCAAGACATGCCACGCTGGGCCACACAGCGCCACCTAGCCTCAAACTAAGCTGAAGTTTGTACTATGTGTACTAGACAACTGATTAACTTCCATAAATATTTTTTTGTAAATAAATACATATTATACATAGAAAACACCCAGACAAACAGACATGTTAATTCACACAAAATGTTTGTGCTGTGCGGCAGAGATTACTATGAAATGAGCCATCGAGCCAGTTATAAATATACCTAATAGATCCGCAAGTATTAGATAAGCGTTCATAAGTACAAGCTTTTCATCTCAAATAACTCCGCAGTTTCGACCTGACAAAGGTCGTTGTAACTTATAGATAGCTATGTGAGTTATTAGGAGAAGTGAGTAAGTAATAAGTGTTACGTAACAGTAATCCGGCATGTTAATACAGCGATCGGCCTGTCTTGGACAAGGATATAGAAATGAATTGAATTTCAATATCATTAGGTACCTACCGTTTGAATTGAACGGACAAGCTTTGGAACTCTTTGCCAAGGTCCTTATTCCTCAATATACCGGTACAATAGCTGTGTGGCGGGTCGTTAAATTCCTATCTTCTTCTATCTATACTTATAACTAGCTGTGCCAGCGGCGTCGCTCGCGTGGATATCGGGTTTCAAAAATAACGGACTTCCATATAATACCCATCTATACCTTGTGCCTAAGTTTTAAGTTAGACCTCTAGCAATACATTGGTGAAAACCGCATTCAATTCTATGCAGTAGTTTTCGCGTAATGCGCGTTCAAACATACAGGTTTAAATTTCTCGCGTTTTCCCAACACTTCCCGTCACTGCTCCGCTCCTATTGATTGTAGCGTGATGAAAAGTATCCTATAACCTGCCCAGGAGTATGAAGAATAATTGTACCAAGTTTCGTCAAAATCTGTTCAGTAGTTTTTTTTTCTATAACGAACATACAGACAGACAGACAGACAGACAGACAGACAGACAAAAATTTTACTGATTGCATTTTTGGTATCAGTATCGATCACTTATCACCCCCTGATAGTTATTTTGAAAAAATATTTTATGTACAGAATTGACCTCTCTACAGATTTATTATAAGTATAGATAGATAAATCTGTAGAGAGGTAAATTCATCAGGGGGATTAGTGATCGATACTGATGCCAAAAATGCAATCAGTAAAATTTTAGTCTCATTAAAATCTGTGGAGTAGTTTTTGTTTGTATAACGAACATACAGACAGACAGACAGGCAGACATAAATTTTACTGGTTGCAACTTTCCCATCAGTATCGATCACTAATCACACCCTAATAGTTTAGTAATTTTTTTTGTTTAAAAATATTGAATACTAGCTGTGCTCGCGACGTCGTCCGCGTGGAATAGTTATTTTTTCCCCGTTTTTATTTTACATTTTCCATTATTTCTACGCTCCTTATAGTTGCAACGTGATGTTATATAGCCTAAAGCCTTCCTCGATAAATCGTCTATACAACACAAAAAGAATTTTTCAATTCGGACCAGTAGTTCCTGAGATTAGCGCGTTCAAACAAACTCTACAGCTTTATAATATTAGTTAAGATTTTGTACAGAAAAAATAAATAAGCGAGTTCTGGAGTTGATACCGCGTCTCGGCAAACATAGTGTAGGTCGCCCTCAGGTCAAGTGGAGCAACGATTTGCACAAGATGGCTGGCAAGTGCCGGACACGAGGGGCCCAGGACCAAGCGAAGTGGTGAACAATCTGAGAGACCTATGTCCAGAAAGGACTACGAGAGGCTGATGATGATGGACTATAAAAGCCACATTTCCCCGGCCACTTCCTTCAACACTAAGTCCGCGCTGACCCCTCGTTACGCGGACGGACAGACCGACAATTAACTAACGAGGGTTGCGCCGATAGTGCGCGGCGATCGGGCGCTGGCAGCGAACCAATTAGAACATATGTATTTAGTTCTTGCCCCGAGTTCGGGAAGGATTTAGGCGGTACTTACGTAAGGGACACGTGGCAGATCTATCGGTTCCGTTACTTAAAGGGTAAAAACGGTACCCTATTACTAAAGCCGCGGCCACACATTGGAGATATTTGCACCAACGTAACGTTTTGCGCCCAATGCACTAATGTGTGTATCAGTACTTTGACACAATGAAGACACTATGTTTATACATCACTAAAAAGTCAATTTCTTTTTGTATTTCCAAATAATATTACCACTAATTGAATAAATCAAAACTGACCCGATTTCACAGAAATACATTTACTCAAAAACTAATCTTAGACTCGATCTTTTTGATAGCATTGGGTTTGAAGTCAACGAGACGGTTCGTAGAAAGACTGTCTTTATATTGAAAACGTTTGAGATCGGTCGTCGCCACAGTGATATATCTAGATAGAACGGCTGTGATGTATTAATTGCATATAATTATTACGAGTCATTTTTATACAAGTGTTCATGCTTCATCGTAGACTACGATATCGCTTACCATCAGGGAATCGCAGTCAAGCGCAAACACAAATGGTCATTTTAGTAAATAAAGTGTTCTAAATTGTTTTGTATTTTGGATATCCATCATTTAGTAGGTACTCATTGTAAAAGGAAAATCTTTAGTGTTGGACCTCACGACTGCTTACCATCAGGTGGCGTGAGGTCATCCTTAACACTCTTTTTATAAAAAAAAGGTTTGAGACCAGTGGTTGGTGGGAACGGTCTGGCACAATTACTTATTACCTACTTACTTTAACGCTGTTGATATTCTTTAAGTTGTCTTCTATACGCACGGCACGAGATGAGATGGTCCTATTCTGATTCCGGAATTTACACGTACCAACCAAGCATGGTGATTAAGACAAATCTAAGAGAGGTAGGGCATAGCGAATCTTCGCTCGAATTGAGCCGCTCGTCCGGGGAAGGACCTCCACCCTATAGAATACTGCAGCCAAATAACCTCTGGGTCGTGTTTCTGCCGGTGAGTAGGGTTTCCGGAGCTCATGGGGGGGTCAGGGTTTGGCCGACATGGCGGTGGCAACTGACAGGTAACTGACCAGCTACTTGCCAGTTGTCACAGCGGCTTGGTCTTCAGGCGCGGGTAAGCCATTATGTCGAGCCACTATAAAAAAAAATCCCCCAAATGACAATTGTCATTGGTGACGCCTATATCCAGCAGTGGACTTTTGCAGGCCCATGGTGATTACGACAAGATAGAGCCACGCGTTTAGGACACACAGGCGCGTTCTATCCTTGATACAGTTTTGTGGTCGTGGCCGCCGTTTCATTACCGACGACGAAAAGTTAGCCGATAAAAATATTACAGGTTGCACCTCGGGCGAGGATTTGGCGAGTTATTGGACTTTGTTCACAGCTCAGTTAATGGCAGTGGGTGAGATCCGTGCAAAGTAGGGAAGCCAATATGTCGAACTACTACTACAAAAAAAGGACTTTAATATAAAATCACGACATAATGGATTTTCGGATTCGGGATAAATTCAAATTCAAAAAATGTTTATTTTTCTTCACAAGCGCTTCGCCTCTACATTCATAGTGCGAACGGCTAAGCTATGGAACTCTTTGCCGGAGTCCGTGTACCCTGCGAGATATAGTCCTCAGATTTTCAAGGCGAGTGTGAATCGGTTTTTGTTGGGTGAGCGCGCTCCACCTTAGACTCTAACATCGCTTAAGATCAGGCCAGTTGGGGTCAAGCGCTACCCCATTCGAATATAAAAAAAATTAAGGCAAACTTATGGTTACATACAAATAAGTACATTACAAGTTGTAGCCTAAATGATGAGGGCTAGTCACATCATTTAGGCTACAACTTTGAGCTATCCACAGGTCACCAGGCTACACCTTCAGACCGCGCTACATAATGTATAGGATAGGACCACGCCATGAGATTTAAAGGAGCGACATATCATCTTTTAGCTCCAAATCACCTTAACGTGCTCTTTTTGCATGCTGCCGAGTAACAAACGAGGCTCTGGCAACCGACTGATGGCAGTATAACCATCATAATTGAAGGCGTAGCCAAATAACACAGGGGGCAGCAGCGTCACCTCGCTACGGTGACGCCGCTGACGGCAAATCTCAAAAACAAGTCCCCCAAATAAATGACAATACGAGTACACGCTAAATTAAGAGAGAGAGGTAGGGCATAGCAAGAGAGGTAGGGCATAGCGAATCTTCGCTCGAATTGAGCCGCCCGTCCGGGGAAGGACCTCCACCCTATAGAATACCGCAGTCAAATGACCTCTGGGTCGTGTTTCTGCCGGTGAGTAGGGTTTCCGGAGCTCGTGGGGGGTTAGGGTTGGGCCGGCATGGCGGTGGCAACTGACAAGTAACTGACCAGTTACTTGCCCGTTGTCACAGCGACTTGGGCTTCTCTTTCGCTTTCCATCAGGCGTAGGGAAGCCATTATGTCGAGCCACTAAAAAAAAAAAAAAAAAATTAATAAATTGAACATTGTCAAAAGTTTGCCCTATAAATGACATAAAGAAGAAAAATTCAATCATCTTTTCTTCACCGGTAGCTTCTTATACAGTGTGATTTCTGGCAAATTCCAAAGTTGATTTAATTAAAGTCGCCCCCAGTCGTTGGGTATTTGCAAATCTTACCAGATGTCAGCGTAATTACAAAAAGTTGACAAACGTTTGTTTTTCAGAATTCCTATTTATTTTAATTTCCTTTAATAATATTACAGGATTCTTTGGAGGGTAGTTGACCCGGACGTACGATCAATTCGATTTATTTTATTGCTTTTATATTGCAATTTGGTTCAGTGGTGAATGCTGCCTCTGACGCAATAGTCACGGGTTCGACTCCCGCACAGTACAAACATTTGTATGCATGATCATGTCTGGTTGTATTGGTCTGGGTGTTTTCTATATATAATGTGTATTTAAGTAAGTTTATCAGTTGTCTAGTAGTCATAGTACAGTAAAACCGACTGGTGGCGGTATAACCATCACAATTGAAGGCGTAGCTAAATACCACAGACGGATGACGGGCAGCAGCGTCACCGGAGCGAGAAGCTACGCCCTGCGATCGCCAACCCCCCTGCCCAGCGTGGCGATTATGGGTATATCCTCCAGATGTTGGCCCTAAGTGGCGAAGAACTGTAGAGGCCTATGTCCAGCGGTGGACTGCAATAGGCCGATGATGATGACGAAATGTTGCCTAATGACTGTTTGTGCCACAATAAATGAAATTAAAATTAAGGTACAAAAACACACAGTCCATCCATAGAACGATCGTTTTCGCGGGCCACGGTTCGATGCTGAGTGAGGCCCTTTTGCATTGGGCGTCACAACCCTGCGTCCGGTCTTTCTTTTAACATTGTTTTGTTTATGTCTTTTTTATTTTATTTTTCTTATTATATTTGTTTTTCATGTGAAAGTTGTTAGTTGTAATGTATGTTTCTATTTGTTTTTTTAATCTCCTTTTTTTGTGTGTTGTCTATTGTGTCTATTTGTTATTGCTGTGTTGTCATGTCCAATAGTAATAAATATTTCTTGTTGTTTTATAGTAGCTCGACATAATGGCTTCCCTACGCCTGATGGAAAGCGAAACAAAAGCTCATTTCTTATTTCTATTATATTTCTTATTATTTTCGACTGTTATAGTATGGCTTCGGCTTCGACCACGTAAATCCAAATTGCGCGAATCGCCAGCGACTGCCGGACGAGCGGTAAGCCCCACTAATGGCTGGTTTACCGGGCCGAGGCGCGCTTCAGCCTCCGCGGAATGCCGGCACAAAGGGACCGCGGCATACAAAACATTTCGCATCTCTGTGGTCGAGCACTTTCAGAGCTTTTTAGGGGTTCGTTACTAGATAACAAAGTTGTTCCACAAAGCTTCCTATTTCCGTGATGTAAAGTAAAATACTACAAATAAAATCATGATAATCGACTCGACCGTTAATTAATCCTTCTTTGGATGTAGCCACCTTTCAGAGAAAATAAACAAATGACTAACTGACTCTAGCGCAGTGACCCAAATTGAATCTTGGGCTCCGAATCCGATCTTGCAGCCGATCTTGAACTACTTCACGCGAGTCATTGACCTCAAGATCGCAGATCAGCCACAACAATGTTTGGTTACAACACAGGTTACAACAATGATGGTAATACCAGTCGGTTCTAGAGTGTCATTTATAATTCGCATGGATGCACCACGGGCAGATGGCTTGGAGGGAAAAGATGATGGGTCATTCCTTTACATCCCGATCGTCTAAATAAGTACCTACTAAGTACACAATAAACAAAGAAAAGAAAGAAAGAAAAGAAAGAAACAAAGAAAAGAAAGAAAGAAAGAAAAATTTACAAATACGCAGAATCTTTCGCATTGTATGCACTTGAGATCAAAGTTTGTACAAACGGAACGGTGTCGTGTAAATACTGACATCAGCCTACACATCTCAAAACTACCGCGAGCGTGGAACGCTTTACAAACCTAACAAGGTTTATCCTTAAAGATTGTTTGCGCTGAGAGCGGTAAACGATCACAGTGTACAGAAGTTAACAGTGAACCACGACAACGAAAAAATATCAGACAACTTCGAATACATTGCTTCAATCCCAAAGAAAGCGGCTAGGTGCTACAAATATATACTTCAATACAAATACGAGTACATATACTACACCCATACACGTAACAAACACAAATGTTCATCACACTATTTTCCACACTTGAATTAGGATGCCGAGATGAACCATCGAGCAAATTATTTAACTGCGTGCGAACTGTGTGGAAAGTCTTGTGAAAAGTTCCTAATAAGAGCTCAAACCTAATAGTATGTATTCTAAAAAAATATATAATTGTTCTATATGTACAGATTTTATGAGTTCGAGTTTATATTTAGGACTCAAACTCATAAAATCTCTATTCATTGCACATTGATAAATGGACAAGCACTTATAAATCCTCAAATACAACAGTAAACAGTTAGAAAGATGTCTCAAGACATCGTTCTGAAACCGGTGTGCCGTGGTCAATTTCGGGGTAATTTAAAATCAATAGTTCCAAACAGTTTTCAAAGTTGTTTATTTTTCACAAATATGCAGCCGTCTCACTGTTCTTTATTTACTGTGTCTGAAGCTCAAAGCTCGACGGCGAAGTGCAGTGAAGACGTTCTGCGAGCTCAACCGTAAGAATAGAATGTGAAAATGTAGTTTTGTTGGTAAAACAGATAAATGCGCCGTCCGCGGAATATACGGGATTTGCTCGCACTCTAAAACTATTTGCTTCTTCTCTGTAGCATTAGGTAGGATGTTTTTCTAACGCATGCCTGTAGAGTGCTTGCTGTTTTGTATAGAAATAAACAGCATCTCAGTGGGCATTTAGGGTGGGCGACAGGCGCAATGGGTTTGTTCTACATGTCCGTCGATCTAGCTTTTGGACCTCACGACCGCTTACCATCAGGTGGAATGAGGTCATCACACGAATGTTTGTCCGGGGTGGGGATCGAAACCACGACCCCTAGTTCAGAAGTCAGGGATCACTACCAATTGAGCACCGAGCCATTCAGTTTTGCTTTTAGCCATTCGCCAAAAGATCTTTGTAGATCGGCATATTTGTATTCTCCAGTTGTATTTACACTGCGCACAACATGACATTACATTTTTGTCCAATGAAATCGAACAGCGTGGTAATTAAACCTGCTGTCCGTACATTTTCCACGTACCCTCGTTGTCACATCTTGCTGTCATCGTGCATGACAGGTCGCGCCGGACCCATTAGGCTAATGGATACAGTTAGCGCCGACGCACACGTACAACCATTGTGGGTTTTCATTATATCGATTTGGTATCGGAGGCCAGGTTCCACTAAGGGTCTCTGAGCGAGCGATAGAAAGCACATGGTTTCTTCTTCCTCAAGTGACCAATCACGAAGGTTTGCAGTCATCTCCGAATAGCTGGCTTTGTCTTGCGCGGTACAGTTGAGTCGTCCTCTCCCTGATATCACGCCATCATAACCTCTTCCGACGTTTTTCTCACTTCCTTATCCATCATGATGATTTGGAGGTCATATCTATCGTGTCACAAAACATGACCTACGTAAGCCATTATGGATTTTTTGATAGTAAACTGCATTAGCTTACACGTCTTAAGATCTCCTCTTCTCATTAGTTGTTTTCTGCATTCAGTTCATAGCCATCATGACCACATTTCGACACCTTTCTCTTCAGAGAATGCGCGCATGGATTGAAAAAGGAGACACCATCGACCCCAAATGTCCCGGCCTCAAGAGGCTGTCTAGAGCTTCGGTCACCTTCCTTTCTCCCCAGAGTCTGTGCGCATAGATCTAAAGAAGAAACCATCAACCCCAAGTATCGACAACCCACCACAAGTGGCTGTCACGCTCTTCTGATACCTTTGTAGCCGCTTCATGATTCTCGCGGCGTTTGTGGATGTGGCGTGAGTGGAGGCCCTTATTAACCAGTATGTTAAGTACATTCGTGAGGTAGTTAGCGATGCCATCCGCTTTATACGAGGTGTTAAGGGACAGAAAATAAGCCTACATAATCTAAATATCTACCCCCAAGGGGATAAAATAGGGGATGAAACTCTATTCCACGCAGACGAAGTCGCGGGCACAGCTAGTACGAGTAAATACTTCAACGGTGACTGACTGCACTGAACGCACAGCTTAAACCACTGGACGAATCGGGCTGAAATTTGGCATGCAGGTAGATGTCATGACGCAGGCATCCGCTAAGAAAAACTAAAAAACATGAAACTCTATTCCTCGCGGGCAGAGCTAGTTATATTATAAACTCACTCAGTTTTAACCCTATGTACCTCCGTTTAGACCTATGCACCGCCACACCAAGCCCGCAAGTCTAGACTTAGTTTAATAACTAGATTCGAATCGGGGTCGCCGGCGCCGACAGCTCGTGAACTCTTGCATCTGTCTCAGACATCGGCTCGAAGTGAGGTTTTTATATGAATAATACTTGGATTAGCTGGGAATTATTCATGGAGTCTGCTATAAAACATCTACACTAATATAATAAAGATGAAAGGTTTGTATTTTTGTATGTAACGAATAAACTCAAAAAAACGAAAACGATCGTTCGTTGAACGGATCGCGTATTTTTGCCCCATAAATCCCTCTCATTTGTCCCTCCCGTGTTCGAATATACGAACTAAAATTCGTCAATGTCGATTTTAAACAATTTAATTGATTTATTAGAACACGGGATCGTTTTCGTTTTTTGTAGTAGGGCCCCTGGACCGATTTTAATAATTCTTTTTTTATTAGAAAGCTACATTATCACTGAGTAACATAGGCTATTATGTATTTAGTTTAAAAATGTTTATCTGAAACACCCGAAGCGAAGCGAGGGCGGATCGCTAGTATTGAATTAAATGAGCGACGATCAGTCTACCATGCAACCGGCGGTGATTGGATGTATGTAGCTGCTGATCGAGCATATTGGTGCATCTTGGGAGAGGCCAACCTTCAGCAGTGAAGGCAGTCTGATGAACGTCGGTCTTTGAAACCATGCAATTATTTTAAGATTAGTGTGAATTGCCTATCCAATTTACATATTTTGACAAACAACCATTCAGATCTCAGATTAAAGATATTCATTTATGCATCACACAGCCTCAACGAGATACTATTTTCATCGTAATACTTTAATTTGTTGGAGTGTTCACAAATTCTCACCAAAGGGATTTCAGAAATCCGAGCGTCTGCTCTGTAAACATTGAACAAGTTGAATAACTTTATCTATTTACAAATAATCTGACGAGCCTGTTGATAACTTCTGATAACTGTTTTCTCGATTTGTATTAAGTAATGAATACCAAATAAAGCTATTGAATTTGAGCGAATAAAATACTCATTTATGTTTAATGGGTGCGTTGACAATACAACAGATAATTTTGTAAAAGCCGTTGAATGGGTTAGATAAAACAGGTTGTTTTATCAAAAGCCGCTGGAAGGTTGGTTTGGACTAGCTTTTCCTTGCGGGTACGTTCAAATGGATCATGATTTATTTTACTTTTACTAAGGTCTTTAGACAGAGCTTGATTTAGGTAACTGCCTATAAGCTGAAGTCTAGAAGCCTGAGGCTGACTGGATCCCCACCGAGGACAAACTTTAAGAAAGGTAGGGCATCGCGAATCTTCGCTCGAATCCGGGGAAGGACCTCTACCCTATAGAATACCGCAGCCAAATGACCTCCGGGTCGTGTTTCTGCTGGTGAGTAGGGTTACCGGAGCGCGTGGGGGGTTAGGGTAGGGCCGGCATGGCAGTGGCAACTGATCATCATCATCATCGAAGGGAAGCCATTATGTCGAGCCACTATAAGAAAAAACTAAGATCTTTAGACAGGGCTTGATTTAGGTACCTGCCTATAAGCTGAAGTCTTGAAGTCTAGGGCGCGGTGTGTCTAGGGCCGTGACACCGCCCTAAAGGCGCCGGTGCGCCCTGAGGCTGACTGGATCCCCACCTAGGACAAACATTGATTTTATGAGTAAAATTGTAGTTGTTCTAAGCCTGAGTGTTAAAATTATACTCAGGAACATAAGATATTGATGGTACCTTCGCATTCCTACTTCTCTTAAACTACTTAGGCATATTTTTGAGTGTGTCAAATTTGTCAGATTTTTTTATTTAGACGACAACATCCCGACTTCCTGTCAAAAGCGTCCCGAAGTCAAGATTAATAATTATTAATATTAATTATTTTTACAGTCACATTAACTTACTGTACAACACTCACTGTGATTCGAGTTTCTTAAGCCTTTAAGTCGAAACAAGTAAAACATAAAAACATCTGCTTATACAACAAATATCTTACAAAAACAATTATCTCAATATCTGTTTACGAGCGCCGAAGATCAGTCGCCATAGCGATAAGCAACATTATGAAATTACATAAACGCTTCCTGAGTTTGCTAAGTCAAACAAGCCTTCTTATATCAGAGTACAGAGATAATACGAGTATATGGCGCGCTACAGTTGGGGGCTAGCCCGAGCACACAAGGTATTTCTCAGTGGTAAAACGCATTCGTTCGTTAGAAGTAAAGGAGCGACCTATAATATTTTCATTTCATTGGATGTAGGCGGATCGGGCAGTCAAGCGAGCTTACATGGGACGGCCAAGCGGACGTCGCCCGGTTGGGCGTCCCAGGTACCGCTGGAAGGACGAGGTAGAGAAGGACCTGCTTGGGCTACAGATCGGTAACTGGTCTGAGCTGGCTCAAGATAGGGAAGAATGGCGTCTAGTTGTGTCGGAGGCCAAGTACCACTACGGGTCGCTGAGCCAGCGGAGTAAGTAAGTATCATATTTTCGCTCGAAGCCTACGGGATAAAATAGGAGATGAAACTCTATTCTGCGCAGACGAAGTCACATACACAGCTATTTGTTTAATAAATCCGGTATCTTTTATTAAGAAAAAATATTATAAAGGTTAGGGAAAATCAATTCCAATATGAAAAAAATAATAACAATCAGACATAAAATACAATAACATTGTTTCTATAAGATCTTGCGTCCCGTCCGTTATATAAAAACGGCAGATATAGGAAAATAAGGTTACCAATCTTTTGGCTTTTTATGCGAGGTGCGTGTACCCATACAAATAGCCATGACGGGAACTAAAAAGAACAAAATTAGGAATAGTATTGACAGTTTATTTAATGAAGGTGCTCCCTCACTGGGAAAACACAAACGTGTAATCTCACGTACCTACAGGTTCGTTACAATACATCATGATCAGTAAGGGGGGAAAATCGACCATTAGAGCGAGCATCATGTACTCTAATAGTGTCCAGTAGTGGACTAAACATCATCATCAGCCCCTCAAAAGATGATGAAGATATTGTTCTAACAAAGTCATAGTTAGGTACAAAGACGATGGAAATCGGTAACGCTTCAAGTTATCGGTAAAGATTTTTGTTTTCAGTAAAAACCGCCATTTTAACCGACTTAAAAAAAGGAGGACGTTATCAATTTGACTGTTTTTTTGTTGTTGTATGTTTGGTACCACATAACCTCCGAGAATTGTGACCTAATTTAAAAATAAATAAATAACCCAAGACATGCCACGCTGCGTTGGCAACTTACGGGTAACAGACCATTTACTTGCCCGTTGTCACAGCGACTTGGGCTTCTCTTTCGATTTCCTTCAGGCGTAGGGAAGCCATTATGTCGCGCCACTATAAAAAAAAGTCGTAATCTGGTGACGTCACACATTATGGGTTTTACACCAGTTCATCAAACCAGCAGAGTCCGACGAGACGAGATAATGGCCGACATTAAGCGAGTTAACCCTCAGCAGCTGACTCAGTCGTGAAAAACATCCTGCGCGCACGAAAGTGTTTTTTGCGGGATTAACCCTTCGTGTGTCGCAGGAAATGTGGTCGTGAAAAGCTTGGTGGTGTAATAAATATATGCGTTTTTACTGGTGACTCTTTCGATCTATGTTTAAGACATTAACCGTCCTGGGAGTGACTAATATCACCCCAACTATAGCTTTTTCAGTGCAGGTAATCAAAGAAGCGTGAAGCGACGAGTTTTGCAAGATGGCTGACGAGTACCGGACCCGAGAACCTGGGGTTCTCGCGTCCGGCACTCGCTATTGAGCAAAGTGGCGACCGATTAGAGGCCTATGTCCAACTGTGGACTGGGAAAGGTCGAGGGGAGTCGTTAATCGCCGATCCTGGCATGAGCTCGTCCTACACTACGGCTGAAAAACGAAGGGTATCGGTTCTGCGGCTGATAAGGCCAGCTCAAAGCCACTTCAGCTTCTTAATCTGGTGAGCTATGTCGATGACTTTAGTCCTCTGTCGGATCACCTCATTTCGGATCCCATCCCACCGTAAGAGATGCCAATCATAGCGTTACATAAAAACACACATTAGGTATTCTTATTATTCTTCTTATTATCTTTCTTCTTATATTCTTATATTCTTAAGTAGACATAGCGAATCTTCGCTGGAATTGAGCCGCGCGTCCAGGGAAGGACCTCCACCCTCCAACCAAATGACCTCCGCGTCGTGTTTCTACCGGTGAGTAGGGTTTCCGGAGCTCGTGGGGAGTTAGGGTTGGGCCGGCATGGCGGTGGCAACTGACAGGTGGCAACTGACTCGTTACTTGCCAGTTGTCACAGCGATTTGGGCTTCTCTTTCGCTTTCCATCAGGAAGCCATTAGGTTTCCCTATGCCTGATAAAAAAATACGGGTCTCTCAAACCAGCCAGCGCCAAAGGGTTAAAGAGGATTAAAAATTACCATCCCAGTAATAAAACCAGTTTGTTGTGGATCATTTTAATTATTCTATTTACTAGATATGTATAATAATAATGTACACCAACCACCTGGCTTCGTATAAGGAGTAATCTTGTAGGTATCAAAGCCTGTAAACGTCCACAGCTGGACGTAGGCCTCTTCTAATCACAAAGTCAATTGGTTTTTTTTAATAGTAGCTCGACATAATGACTTCCCTGCGCCTGATGGAAAGCGAAAGAGAAGCCCAAGTGGCTGTGACAACGGGCAAGTAACTGGTCAGTTACCTGTCAGTTTCCACCTCCAAGCCGGCCCTTTTTTTTTTTTTTTTAAGAGGGGAATGCATTAGGCACCTTCATGCCGTCTCCGGGGGGAGGCGGCATGGTGTGTGGGACTCACACCTCCCAAAAGGGAGGGCATACCCACTAAACCCCCCTGTGTCGCCAGTGGGCAGCAAGTTGCAGGGACACGGGTAGCGCCGAAGCATACGGCCATATCCCTGCCTGCCCTGGCCAGCCGCAGATGATAAGCGGCCGGCACTCCTGGTCCGGGGAGGGCAAATACCCCTGCCCCCGGATCCGGGGAGCAATAGAGTGCTCCCCGGGCGGACCTCGTGCAACGGTGTGGCCGCACCCACCACACCGTTACGCCCCTATGAGTGGATCGCACCCCCGACCTCCAAGCCGGCCCTACCCTAACCCCCCACGAGTTTCTGAAACCCTACTCACCGGCAGAATCACGACCCGGAGGTCATTTGGTTGCGGTATTCTATAGGGTGGATTATGGGGTGGTGCCATGGGGCCTTAAAGCTATAACTGCCATGACACCACAAACGCTGCCTGCCTAAGGAAGCCCAGCTCGCCCTCCCGATCATCCGATACCTTAGTATAGGTAGGTAATTGTGTGGCGAATTTTAGTTGTGTTGTCTCAAATAGTTGGTAGTACTAAAACAGTTACCAGTAGTACAATGAGAAATGACACCAGCACTATTCAATCTAACGAATCCTTTATCTAAGACCTTCTAAGTTGTATAAAAAATGTCTTCTATACCTGGTTTTGAACATTGTTTGTCAGCAAGTCTCGTTTGGCGAGATTGCGCCGAGGCGGGCCTCAAAGCGACTTACCTCGGTCTAGACTTTACGAGATTTACTGAAATCACCTGAAATCTATCACGAATGTCGGTTACTGATCTTGCAATGGAGATTAAAACTGTACTACAGGTACAGAATTAATAAGGCTGGAACTTGGCTAACACGCTCCCACCTGTATAGATAAGTGTTTCAAATATTGCAAAAAATAATAATAACCCATGACATGCCACACCGGGCCACACAGCGCCATCTAGTCCCAAACTAAGACGAAGCTTAAACTACAGACCTCGATCTGCCGCAAGAGTTGCGGCAGATCGAGGTCCAATGCGACAGTGACGAGGACGGAGCGCTCATTGGCCCAGGCAGGGCAATGCCGAAGCGTATGCTCTGCCGTGTCCTCCGAGCCACTGTCGCAGTGACGGCATAGAGGATCAGGCTTTAGCCTGATCCTCCATAAGTACAGGACGAAGCATCCATGTCCTGTGAGGACCTGGGTCAGCCGGTACGTCACCACCCCCTGGGGGCGCCGCATACGTAGCAAACACCCAGACCAAAACAGGCACACAAATGTTTGTACTGTGCGGTGTTTGAATCCGCAATCACTGTATCTGAGGCAGCGGCAGCATTCACTACCGCTGGACCAAAAAGGCCGTCGAAATATCTTCCACTCCAAATTCCAAACACTTAAAATCCACCTCTTGGCGCAAGCACCTCTCCATCGGGACAAGGCAAATCGCTCAGAGTAATTTATATTTATTTCGCTGCGGGCATTAAAAGCGGCCTGTTTTCCAGCAACCGCGGTCAATATAAATATGAGCGCGGCCCGGCACAGACGTGATGCGAATCGAACTGCCCGGGGCTCGCCCGGACCGGTGCGGCCACGGAACTGGCGATATGGACATACGTTCGCTTCACTTCGGGTGCTTCAGATAAACTATTCATTGAGTCACGTTAAGGGCGTTAGTAAGGATCCCTAATCTTTTCTAGCAATAAATATGGCCTATGTTCATCATTACCATAAGCCTCTATGGGCCAATCATAATCACCACGCTGGGAAGGGGGGTGGGCGATCGCAGGGCGTAGCTCCTCGCTCCGGTGACGCTGCTACCTGCCGCTACGCCTTAAATCGTGGTGGCAACCGCCACCAGTCAGTTTCCAAAGCCTCGTTTATTATTCAGCAGGATGCCCCATGGGTAAGTAAGGATAGCTTGGAGCGAAAAGATTAATAGGTCGCTCCCTTACATCCCCAACATTTAATTGGGTTACACTATTGACGTTTTAGTAAGGATTCATAATCTTTTCTAGCTTCAGTATTTAGTTATGCCTACAATTGTTATGGTTATACCGCCACCACTCGGTTGCCAGGGCCTCGTTCGTTATTCGGCAGGATGCACCACGGACAGATGAAGTTTGCTTGAAGCAAAATGATGATAGGTCGCTTCCTTACATCGCTGTATCAGACAACATACTTTGCGCCGATCTTTAAGAAAGTTGCTTAAGCACTTATAAGCGTATACGCAGCAAGCGCGCGTTTCGTGGCCACAACAAAAGGTCTGTTCCATTAGTCGCAGCTCGAGCCCGATACCTACTTCATTTCTTTAGATTTATGTTGCTGTATTTCTCCGGAGACAAACACCGGATAGTTATACCGTCAGCCCGTCATCAATCCACATCAAACTCCAACGAAAGGTCGCTAACTTCATGGTTTAATCATAATAGCAGTTTTAGGGACGCATAGGTACCCTTATTTTTATTGCTGTTGGAGACAGACGCGCAAGCAGCCAGTCTGATGTTGCAACAATAACCGCCGCCCATGTACATCATGAATGCCAGGGGCATACCCATTTTTGTATATTGTGAGGAAAGAGCTCTCTTTAAACGAAGGGCAGGGCGTAGTTTCTAGATCTGGTGACCCACCAATTGTGATGGTTATACCGCCACCAGTCCGTTGCCAGTGAAAAGATAATGGGTGGCGACCTTACATCTTTACATTCAATTCTCATACTGATCAAACTAAACATGTGTTGTCTTCGTGCAAAAATACATAGCCGGATGCGTCGTCATCATGCAAAATATTTAAACCAGTCGGAAGTGCAGCTGTCAATGTAGAAAATAAGAGATGTACCCGGAAGCCTGCGAGCATTTTTGTAATTGGCTGGCGCTCCTTGTTCTCATTGGTCTGTGGGAACTTCCGTTGTATTTGTACAAGAAAATACTAAAACTAGCCGGAAGTCCTAATAATAAAGGAACCCGGATATCTACATGCATTTTTCTAATTGGTTGGTGTGTCTTTTTCTTATTGGTCGCCGTGAAATTGATAGTTATAGAAGAAACAGCATGGAGTCCTAGACGGCAGCAATGGCCCGGTCACTATTGTTCATCTCCCTGCTTGCCGTAAAATCGACATTACTGAGTTAAGTGGTTAACATGAATGTATGTAATTACTTTTGAGTTTTTATCAAAGTTATTGGTTATTACAAGTGGGATATTTGAAAGAATATCTATAAATCTGTGTTATCAATCTTGAGTGCAGTCGATTTACCCTCAGAGGAAAGTAACGGTGGTAGCCGCAGTGGTTACCTACCCAGCTTGTAAAATTTATCCAGAGTTAGGTTTGATAATGTTTCATATAAGTTAATAAGAGGAATATAGATAGATAGATATTCTTTATTGCACAAAAACACAGAGTAAATACAGTAAAGGTGATACAGACATGTTGTGGTACAATCTAGGCGGTCTTATCGCTAGTGAGCGATCTCTTCCAGACAACCCTCAGGTAGAGGAAGTGTAAATTCTCTGCAGAGAGGGGCAACGTCGTGCAAACTGTTTCAATAGATATACGACATATAGATACATATTATATACAATAATTATAATATACAATATATAAATAGATAAAGACATCATATTTTATAATACATAATATACACATACACACACGTAATAAATAATTAATGAAATGAATATGTAAGAAGTAAAAGAGTAATTATAAGTGTCTATTAGGTGATTTTTATGGTGATTTATTGGGTGCCTATGTCAAATAAATGGAGGTTGTGTATTGTAACTAATGAGTTTTCTTTACACATGGGCTTCAAAAAAAATGTCAGGACGGCAATATATTGTAAAGCTTATTACCTACATGAGTAGTTCTCGTCACGTCACGATTAACAAAGGCGCCGTGTGTAAAAACTTTAAGGGCAATATCAGCTATTGAGTAAAAGCAACCAGTGTGAAATGACATATTCACAAGCAAAACTTAGGGAGGTGACTCACTGGGCCGATTAAATAGCGTAGCTGTGAACCTATATCCTGTAGAGTGCACATAAGTTTTTTTTTTTTTTATTAGTGAATGGGTAGCGCTTGACCTCAACTAGCCTGATGTTAAGCGATGTTGAGGCCTAAGATGAAGCGCGCTTACCCATCAGAAACCGATTCACTCTCGCCTTGAAAATCTGAAGATTATATTCCTCGGGGAACACGGACTCCGGCGAAGAGTTCCACAGTTTAGCCGTTCGCACTATGAATGAAGAGGCAAAGCGCTTTGTGCGAGTTTTTGGAACCTGCACCATAAATCGGTGTCTCCTCGCCGTGTCCCTGCTCGTTGGTAAAAAGGGGCAGATGGAATTAAATTGAATAATTCCGTAGCACACTCTCCAAAATGCAACCGATAGAAGACCGAAAGCCCAGCAACCTAAAGTAAAGTAAGTAGGGTAAGTAAGCACCCACGGAGCAAATACAAAGCAGACACATTGTAACAAGTTAAGTAGGTACCTAATATTTATGAAACAACGCTTGTCATTTGCAGGGGAGTGGGGAGGGGGGGGGGGGGGGGGGGGGGGGTGATTATTTTTAAATTCCTGTTTGTGTTCATTCAGTTTGACTAGCACTGCACCGCACATAATTTCAGCTCCCTGCGTGACCAAAAGTTTGACTGGTAGAGAAGACTCCTAATATTAAGTTCGCCTTTTGTACAATTTTGTGCTATAAGTTTAAATAAATAAATCAGTAGTGTAATAACACTGTAGTAAAATGTCGACGTTGAACGGTAACCAATTTATTTCTTAAGTATAGAATCTACAGGGTAGCCGGAAGAAAGACGCCAAGAAAATACATGAATGCAGTCGCCTGATGTTATAGTTGGATCTTGGCTGACAAGCTCCCGCGCGTCTTGATTTCAGTTTACGAAAGCATACGGCCATATTTAATCCTACTTGAAAAGACCCTTTGGGTGACAATTAGATATATTTCATTAACCGTTTCTTACGGTGGAAGTTTCCGTCGTATATAATATTAATTAATTTCAAAACGCTTTGCCTATAATTCAGATTTTGTATAATAGGTACTTCAGCCCACGTGTCTTGTACAATTAAAATTACAATATACGAGCGTACGATAGGGTGCTGCTTAACTCATAAGAGTGTTTGGAAATGGGGAATATGCGTCATATTTTGATGACGACCATTTAATAGAATTGAAGTCACTTCTATTTTTTTTATATTGGCTCAGCATAGTAGCCTCCCTCCGCCTGATGGAAAGCAGAAAAGGAAGCCCAAGCCGCTCTGACAACGGGCGGGAAACCATGGTTTCCAGTCAGTCATCACAGCCATTTTCTCGACGCCAGCAACTTTCCGAACCAGCGGTAGAGTCAATAAGTGTTTGCAAGTCTACACATGAAGGTTTTTTAATCACTATCCAATTTTTTTCTGGGTATTCAATATCATTAAGGCTTGAACAACGTTGTGATGCTATCATCTTGATATTTAATACTAGAAAAAATATTTAAATTCAATAGGTAAGGTGATTTTCGCAATATCAAAATTTGGATAGTAATTTAAAAAATCCTCGTAAACAGACACCTAGTGTGCCAGCTTCTTAACTCGCCGTCCCTTTTAATGTCCCTTTAGGCAAGAAGCTTCGGGCAAAAAGGCACATGCCTTCGCAAAGGGAGGCATCCGCGAGGCTATAAAACTTATTTACTTTATGTTATAGTGGCGAGATAATGGACGCCATTTTAAAGGTTATGTACAAGACGTTTTATCTTATGTTTTTAAGTCGTAGCTGTTTATCTGTGTATTTTTTTTTCTTTCAATCGATTCATTTACATTGAGGTAGTTGGGTGTTCACGAATATTTATTTATTTTAATTATTTAGGATATCCAACAGTAAAACCATTACACATAAGATTTAAACAAAACTCGAGCAATATTACAAAGCCAATAATACAACATGAATTTTGTAGTTTACAAACATATTATTTTAGTAAATACAATAACAATATTTTGATTGTGCGTTTTTTAAAAAATAGTACTTATATGTATAAACAGAACCGATAACAGTTGGGGGTAAACGAGTTCTGCAGTGGAGACCGCCTCTCGGCAAACGTCGTGTAGGACGGCCTCAGGCCAGGTGGAGTGACGATTTGCGCAGGACGGCAGCGAGTGCTGGATGCGAGAAGCCCAGGATCGAACAAGGTGGCGAACTTTGGGAGAGGCCTATGTCGAGCAGTGAACTGATACAGGCTGATGATGAGTATAAAAGCAGCCAGCCCCAAAAAAAGTAAACTAACACAGGTTGCATCCACGCTGTTTTAGACATTCAAATCGTTAAAAACGTCCATTTTCACATTTTTTTTTATACACTCTCCGATCCGCTTCGTAGGGAGGGCATGACTCGCGTTGTCACGTCGTCAGTGATGGATGACGTCACACGTCACGCTCTCGTCACGCCGATGCCCGTAATAATTTTCCGCTGGAGCACACCTGTGTAAAGTGTTATCGAGTTCCTGCATCCATAATAAACCTTCGCAACTAACCGAATAAAAATTAAAATTAGTCGATTAACTGACGCTTACGTAGCTTAGCCGTTCGGTCTCTAATACAAATAATCTCTAATAATTTTCCTTCCCCGGACGGGCAGCTCAATTCGAGCGAAGATTCGCTATGCCCTACCTCTCTCAAACTTACGTGTCTAGATCAACAAATCTCATCATCATCATCAGCCTATCGCAGTCTATTGATGTACTAAATACGGATAGGCTTCTCCAGTTGTTCATCACTTTGGTCAAAGATCTGAAGGCATGGCCCATAATCACCAACTCTGTCGCTCCGGTGACGCTGCTGCCCGTTATCGGACTGTGGTATTTAGGCCTTTAATAGCGATAGTTATACCACCATCAGTCGGTTGCCAGAGCCTCGTTTCTTATTCGGGACGACGCACCACGGGCAGGTAAGGTTGGCTAGAAGCGAAAAGATGATAGATCTCTCCTTACACCACCAAAACAAATGAAAGACGCTAAAAATCAATGTTTATGCTGTTGCCAAAGCAAACACTTTTCTTCAAACCTATATAAATTAAGAATAGGTTACGCTACAAAGTCTTATCTTAAAGTTGAAACTTCGTAGACAAATCATTAACATTGATGATTCTTATTATGGTATTTCTTCACTAACAGACCTTTTCGCTATCAGACGAATAAAAAAATACATTTGCATGCTATAATTATGTCTCGTGTATGCATTATCACAATTTCAGCCATATTTAATTTATTCTTATCGTTTTTAAATTATTTAACCTATATAACAACCTATATTTTTGTCTATACTCAATGGATTAATTACTTTATGTTAATTTACACTCTTAATGTCGCCAACGCGCTTGCCTGCCCAGTGTGGCGATTATGAGTACCTATATCCTTCAGACGTTTGCTTTTTTTTTTTTTTTGTTTTTTTTCTTTTTTCTCTTTTTCCTTTTCTTTTTTTTTTTTTT